>LGAG01001924.1:29610-55021 GCA_001278395.1 Lerema accius
ATTAATTTATTCCATTTTAGGAATTTGTGTACTTAAATGAGCAGTGTTCAAATGATTGATGAATTTAAATAGACTCAGGATGCTGTTTTTTTAGATTTTAGAGTGATATCCTTGAATACCTGTTGAACGTTTCGAAAGATCTGTCTTTACGTAATAAAGTTGCGATGAGAAACGCCTCGAATATTAATACGTCAATTAGCTTCTTGTGGATTGGTCAGCAGTCATACGACCCATCGTTTTCAGATTGGGGTCTTATGACCCAGAGTACATTTATACGAGAAGAGGATGGGCTTACCAGAGTAACAGTTCTTCCTATAGTCTTAATCAAGGTTTGTCACAGATCTTCATGGGCGGCAGGAGTAGTGGCTTTATAAGTTTGTTTGCTATTGTTGTTACATTAAAAAAATTAGTTGGGTAACACGTTAAGAAATTTTTGAAGATTCTCTAGAATTAACTATAAAATAAACGCAGTCTCTCGGGATGCCCCGTGTAAGGTCAACCGCCTATTTTGTTTGTTTGATGTGTTTTCTAAAACACTAATCACCTATAATGCTTATTCTGAACTCTGCGGTTGTTCTTGAGAAGAGAACTGATATTGGAAAGTACCTATTAAACAAATCTTTGCTCAGCGTTCATAAGTACAAATATTTTCCTTGTCTTAAATCCTTATTTCCGTTACCGTTGGTATAACTGCTATTTTTACTTATTGATATTATAGAAGTCAAGAATGTAGTAACTGTACCTAATCAAAAGTTAAAAATATCCAAGCCCGCCAATGTTAGTACTTGGTGAAATGATGATTACAACTTTACTGCACTTTGATAATTGCGATATAAATTTTATTGATTGAAACGCTAAACCTAAACTATAAATTTGGGAGGGCTAGGGCAGGATCACTTGACTTATGTATTGAAAAATATAATTTATACGAGCGAAGCCGCTAGTAATACCCAGTAAACAAATAATCTCAAGAATAGTTTGTTAGTAACAAGGATTTAAATGAAATGACTTAAAAATGATATAAAAATTAATTTTTAATAAAAGACAAAAAAAGACAAACAAAAACATATTTTTTTTTATAAAAATTTTACAATAAACATAAAAGCTCGGGATTTTTATCAAGCTTGCGTAGTAAGAATTACCTGCCTAACTGGCTGAGAGTACCAGTCTCAAGTACTGTTAACGTTAACCAACCGTAGGTTATCTGTAACGACATCATTATATCGTCGTTGCCGACCTTTATGTTTTTGTTTGAATTTTACCTTTTGACGTGAATACGTTTTTAAATTTTCTACCATACGGGGGCAATCCTAAAATCCTAATGATAACAAAATTGGGGGATACAATCAAAAATTAAATTATACCACTGGCTAAGGGATCAAAGAATTTATTACAATAAGCGAGAAAAGTGAAAAATCGTATGCGGTGGAGGGTGAAGCGCCGCCATTTTCAGGTTATTTTACGAGTTAAATGCACAAATAAAATCTAAAAAATTACCAGTAACATACACGTATTCATGTAAAACATAATATGTTTTACTTTTATAACATAATATATATTATAGCTGTGTCCATAACATAGCTATACTACATTTCTTTCTTCAGAAAATTATCAGTTGCGTTTCATTTTATCTAGTTACATTTCAGATTGTTTTCTAAGTTATATTTATTCACTTGGTCATAAAATCATTTTTCATGTTTAAACAACAAACAGAGTTTGTGGTATTTCAAAACGCAATACTGCCTGTGATATTTGAATCTCTGTAAATATAGTTTACCATATTTAAATCTAGTTTAGTTGTCAAGGTGTTTTTTGTTATTTCTCGCATTATTATTTCTTTCATTGTAAAACGCTGGCTTATGCCTGCGTTGTTAAAGAATATTATCAGATCATAGGATCATATCTAGTAGCGATACATCATTAAAAAGTATTAAATATTTAGTGATATACTTTTTGTCTTTAACTATTTTTAATACTAGTTAATACAGATAGTTAATGTATCTGTGATTGTTGAAGTGAGCATTGTAGTAAGCAAAGTTGTTTATTCTGCGTTTATCTGTCACGATTTAATTTTATTTAGGCGCATTGAATGCCTATGTTTTCGTTCCATCGGTTTTGTTTGGGTTTAAATAATAATGAAGTTTATTCTCTTGTATTGGCGGCAACAAGACATAAGTTTTTTCCAATACTTTTGTATACATATTTTAAACGATGACTATGATTATTTTAGGTATTCATATTCAAGTGGGTATTTATAAATTTATAATGATAAAGAAGATGTCCTCTAAAGAATAGGTGAAGTGTACGTTATCTTGATGTGAGTGAACAACTTCACATCGTCAATTACTAAAAATCATTTTTGATAACAAACGCGGCAAGTCTTTTGAAATGTTTCTCATTGGGTAACTATATTTTATTTAAATACACCTGTTTTGTTGTCAGTGTGATGTATCTGATAACTAAAAAGATAAACAATGTCACAGTCATGTAGTCGATAAGAAGCATACATAAAATTAACTTTGAAATTAAAAGAAATAAAACTTTTTCTTTATTTGTGAAACCTAATTGTTCATGGAATCGAGTAGCCAAACATAGAATTTAAGTTAATAATGGATTCAACAGCCGAGTAAAGGCTATTGTTTAGTCTATACTTCTATAGTCAGCAGTTAAAATTACAACTGTTGTGTAAAATTTAGTACAGTTCATTCTGAACAAGCATTTTTTGTGTAACTAAGTACGAGTATGTTCTAAAACTATGAAATGATTCAGCATAGTATGACTTGTAGTAAATAACATGAACTGTACCATGAAGAAATTAATCAACTAAACGAAACTGTATCCATGTCATGTGACTGTTCTGACATGTATTAATTAGGTATCTGTATGCTGCACTAAAGTAGGAATGATTTATCATTGCCGCTGACCAAGTATACCTATCTGTCTACATTTGGATGGCGTATTCGATACTATTCTAACGTTATGGTGAATGGTGAACTAACCTGATAAATTTCGTATCACCTACGGGTATATACTATATACTACTATACTTGTCTACTATATACTAGACCCGTGAACAAAACTTCACGTGATGAAGTATTTATCTGATTCTCAGAATTAGATCGTTGAGACGTTGATTAATTTAATTTATGATAATGAACGCTAATTTTGAAGATAACGCAATTTTAGGATGTTTTAAACGATAATAAAATTTTAATCTATCTTTGACTTGTCGAAGCAAGGTTTTAAGAGTTGAATATTTGAATTTCTAAATTCCAAAAAAAATATTTCATACACAAATTTGATTCATTTTCACGTAAGATAAAATGTCCCATGTTACACCATAATAATGATACCTACTATCAACTCACCTTACTGCATATTGTGTTACAATTTTAAGTCAACTTCTGCCTACTTTAGAGGTCAATGCACTGGCATTATCGTGTCTAGTACTACATATTTAGTTGCTCAATAATATTTTACTTGCTTAAGCAAAAAAAAAATTTTGATATTCGGATATTTTATAGGTAAGTTGTAGTAAGATTATTAATTTTATTTGTAAGTTATGATAATTGTTAGACTCGTACATTGACTGGTTAGCTAGTGTGAACTAAATTGAGAATATCTAAAAACATAACAATGTATATCAGGAAAAGCATAGGTGTAATTGGTTTCTTCTCAAACATGACAAAATTTTTACTCGGGTATTTTTTTCTAATTATGTAATACTAGTTATACCAAGTGAAGATGTTCCTGTTTTATTTCACTGTTTACTCAGTTCAATGGACCATTACGGCTTACTTGCGTGATTTCTCAGT
This sequence comes from Lerema accius, assembly GCA_001278395.1. NCBI lineage: Eukaryota > Metazoa > Arthropoda > Insecta > Lepidoptera > Hesperiidae > Lerema > Lerema accius. The sequence goes on from LGAG01001924.1 coordinate 33,426, forward strand.
TGTTATTAAAATTCTTTAGAGCATCGAGTAAACTGTTCTTGTCATGTTTAAGTCAAGTTTTTATTGAAGAATGGAGAATATCCAGTGAGCCGTGTTTTCCTCTATGCATTCCCGCTGTCCAATCTTATCGGTCACTCGAAATAGTTTTATCATATCCCAAATTAGACCACTTAACGACTGACACTGAAGTACCATACGTCCTGTCATTTTAGCGTGTACGACCGATAAAAATTGTAGGATAGGATATATTATGTTATTGTTTGTCTATCTGTCTGTTTCGGACTAAAATAAGTTAGCAACACCAATATATAGTTCAAACATTTACACAAGATCGGCTAAATTATCTAAACAACCTACATGATATTTATGATAACAACGTAAGTATCGTAAACCATCGTCCAATCTTAGGTGAGATTTTTGAAGTTTGCCGGGTTTCAACATTTGACCTACTGTATTTTTAGAATAGAAAGTTAAGTTATGGATAATTTGTACTAATAAAACTATTATACGCCTCAAAAGGCAGGGCATAGAGAGACCTTACTTTTTACCCTTAACACCAATTTGTATCCTATTAGTCCTTAATAAAATTATTTGATTTCGTCTTCTATAAATATAGGAGTGACATAAGCTATACCTCGTTTTCTTTTATGGAATCTCCAACAGCCAAAAACATTTAATTTTGCATCTGGGTTTTTCTATCACTGATACTAGTTACGTTCAGTTTATATGGCGTCAGAGACTGATGAAAAAAATTAACGCAAACATTCATTTTAATTCCACTCACATAGTGTCGTGCGTCAATAGGTACCTACCTACTGCTAATGTCGCGGTATTAGTCCGCCATGACCCATTCGAACGGCTTTCATGGCTTGTCGCACTCCCATTGTTTCACCATCAATCAACGTGAATCGTACTATGTAGCTGTTTTAGATTAGCTATTGGCTACTTAGAAACGGATATGTGGTGATGAATGAATGAATCCTAATTAATTTATTCAGACTGGTATGACTGACGCATTTGTGCAGATGTACCTTAAGATAAAAGTATACTTATTTTTCCTAACTATATCTCTAAATGGAGGTAGAGTAAGGTAACTCTTTATCAGACATTTATACGTCGAAAAAACGCCCTCAGTTTTAGTTAAAGTAAGCAAAACTTTGAAACTAAAGGAAACGAAAGACACCCAAATTCACCCCTCTAATGTTTACGTAACACTTCACTGCCGACACAGAATAAAAAATCGCAGCTTTAAGCACGATTCGAGTCATATTTCCTGACAAGCCATATATTTTATAAAGTAACAAAAGGTTTTTTAATTATGTCAATACATCTCCGAGAATACACAAACAATAACAGTGTTATTTAAAAAATCATTTAATATTGGTAACAGTCTATTTCAGGCACATTCGTGACGCATTTGTTAAACATGCTATTAAGAACAAGTGATACCATTATTGTAGGCCTTAGTTCGTAATGACAAATTAATTTAGTTTATTTTGTTAATAGCCAGAGACACACGACTTTACATCTGCATAGTAATGTCATGTTTGTGCCACGTTCATTGGGTTCCTTTAATTAAATAATTGTAATGTGTAATTTGTTTAATCAACTTGTTTAAGTGGTTACAATTGTGGTTTATTTGTCAGTGTGTCGAAATGTGTGTGCCTGGCTCTCCGCAAATTATCGATGGCACTAAACTATGTTCGGTTACAAAAAGGTATGTGGATTGTTTAATTTTGACAAATTTAAATTTGGAATGTACCTAATTGTAATTTCTGGAATCTGGAATTATTTAATTGAAAACCAAATTTATTATCTAATTAAAAGAGTTATTAGCGGTTAAGCTGCTCGTGTATGATGATTGGATCACAAGCAATTCATTCTGTCGAAGTCGATAAACAATACATTCAGCTACAAAAATTAGACTGAAGTACAAAAATAAATTACTTTTTTAGAGATGTTGATAAATGGATGTGTTGTCTGGAATTTTCATGTCTATGTTTATGTGTCTATGTCTATGTGAATAATTCTGCCTATCGAACGAAGGGTCTGGTGTTAAACTGGCGCCCGATTCCTAACAAGGGCAGACATGATAAATTATTTTTGGGTGTTACTTTGTTTCTGTGACCCAAATCCTGTTGCGACACAAATCACAATTCAACAAATTACAATAACAATTTATAGTGCGATGTAGGTATTTGTATGCTGTATTTTTCAGTAGACAGATTTATAAGGCCCGAATGATTTACGACTGAAAGTACTGAAACCCATTAGCGGCCTCGAATACGAATTTTGTAAAACTGCCTATAGTGTAGGTACCTCACCTCGCTTCTACAGTAAGGATCGATGATGGGATTAACATCCCTTGATATCATCACGACCGATAACTGTTCAACTACTAGACCAGGGCGTCCCTTCAGGAAAGGAAATGATAAGAGGATAAAACTTTACATATCTCTGACATTTGAAGATGTAACACACATATCTTGATGGAGTGTGTCCGGAATAAAACATTTAGAACTCTAAATCTGGGGAATAGAGGTCATTCCCGCTCGGGGTCGGCTGTTTGAATAGCATTCTGTCTCTTCCCATGTTGGGGCGGACATAGTGCTAGTCAAATTAGCTAATTTGTGTTTGAATTAGTTGTTTGTACTGATGTTTACTATTGTTGTATTTTAAGTTATCTAACGAGATGATGTGGTCGCGCAGCGACAGTCTCAAAATAATAAGTAAAAAAAACTGACATTATAAAGGACTCGGAGGTGTGCAGGTTTTCTAAACATGTTTTGTTTCACAGAAGCAAATGACACGCATTTCGACAAAAAACATGTCGAAAAACTAAAGTCCTATCATTCAAATATCACGTTCTAAAAAGTATGAATCACGAGAAAATCACGAGTTATAGCCAAAAATATATTTCCGAATTTTACACCCAATTTAACAAAAATGAAGGACATTAGCACGTGATACCGTCGTTTAGTTTAAACCTATTACTGCCCGTCTATCTTACTTTATTATACAATTATCTATACCAAGGTTATATTGTCCACAGGAATAACGAGAAGCGGAAGGAGAAATCTCGCGTGGCAGCAAGATGTCGCCGTACGAAGGAGATGCAAATATTTGCGGAGTTGACTGCAGCGCTCCCCGCGAAGAAAGAGGAAGTAGAACAACTAGACAAGGCTTCAGTGATGCGTTTGGCTATCTCTTACCTGAAAGTACGCGATGTCGTCTCTATGCGTAAGTATTTTATGATGATTTTATGTTATTGGACCCGCCCTTGTTTCGCTTCGGGAACTTTATGTCGAAATGAAAATTAAAAACAAAAAGTGTAAAAGTTACTTCTTATTGCATCACAAGTGGAAGTTTCGTCAAAATTGTTTCAGCCATTCCAGCGATTAGCCGAAACGAACTGACAGAAAGACAATAAATGTAAAAAAAAATATTGTGTATACTTACAAATAATGCATTAAGTCTAAAGTAATTATTTTAATATTGTAAATAGTCAGTCCAATTTTATTTATTTGTATAGATAAATAGCGTAATGGTTACTATGCAAGATTGTCGTCAAGTGCAACCTGGGTTCGATTGCCGGTGAGGTAGAAATTTTAATGGTGAAGAACTTCTGTTTTTGGTGTGGGTGTAAGTCTTTCTTTTCTTTATTTGGGCTGTCCATGGCACACATAGGGGAAATCTTATGGGGCTATGAGTAAGAAATCCTGTCTTTATTATTCAATTTTTGCAATATTACTTACAGTTATACCAATAGTTATTACTTAATTAAATAGGGGCACTTCTTGTATTTATTAATAACTATGATTTTATTGGAATTACCATACTATGTTAATGACTTCGTTGGTAGGTAATGTGCCTGTTAGTTATGACTATTGAATTATTTAGAAATAACAGAAGAGGTTTCCTGAGGAAAATTAGGTATTTACAATTCTATTGGTCGAGCCTCCAGACGATGTTCTGCGGGTTTATCTATGTGAACTATAACGGGAAAACATTATACACCACAAATAATATCACTTTAGGTAAAATATTTATTTACGTAGGTTTCATATAATATTTAATTCGGATACGTACCATTTCCTAGAACCAAATAGAAAACTCAATTCGATGTTTGAAATTCCCCATTAGTTATACAGATATAGGTAACATAATGGCAGTTAGTATTTTTTCGAAAACTTTTGTTTAATATTAACGACAAGGAAAGCAAGAAATTATTTACATTTGAAAGAAAGGGATGTACTAAGATCAGGATCAAATTCCCAATGCTGCTCTGAAAGTGTTGCCTTGCATGTGCGTGCATTGCATAGCAGGGATTTCTAAACTTTAATGGTAACGGAATACCAACCTTACATATATTAATTACTAGACGATGACCGCGGCTCCGCCCGCGGAAAAGTCGATAAACAAAATATCGATTTTATCCCAAGGGAACCTATAATCGGGATAAAATGTATCCTATGTCCTATTCCTGGATGCAATCTATCTGTGTACCAAGTTTCAGCTTAATCCGTTAAACGATTAGAGCGTGAAGGAGGGACAAATATCCAAACGTCCAAATATCCAAACATCTTTACAAACTTTCACATTTATAATATTAGTAGGATAGTAGGATTAATAAGGAACTAAATATGATGACTTTTTTTTCCGCTTGCGACTTTTTTCCCTGCTACAATTCACCGATTCTCCTATGTTGAACTTTTTTGGGTACCAAATGTGTAATATAATTTTTGCGGAACCCTGATGACTGTAAATCCATGGTAGGTAGGGAGGGTCATGACGTCATAGTGTACTTTCGTCATTGGACCCTTTAACTTATTACGACACACAGCATTGATAACATCTTGACGCACAACTGAATTTATGGGACTTACAACAATTAATTTACACACAATGTAGGTACATTAAGTTGTTACGCAGCTTACTTATTATGTATACAGTGAACCGAATTTTAGCAACTTTATTTTATAATATTAAATGAAAAAATAAAAAATACGAAATTGTTTAATACAAAAAGTTTCCAGTTTGATCACTCTACTGTGCATATTCAATTCATTTAAATTTTGAATATAACTTTAATTCAAAATAAATTCAATTTATTTCATTGTAGCTAACAAATAATTTTATTTTTGTAACTTTATACCTACCGTGAGACCTAAGTCTAAGTCCTTGTATAAATTATACAGGAAGTGTTAGCAAGATTTAGGTATACCTACTATGTGGGAATAATGAGGTTTGTTTAACATAGAATCGATTTGTTGGTTTTTCCACTAACCACTCTCGACCGCGAGCGTGCATTGAATTAGTTAAATGATAAATTGATCATCATTAAGTCAGTTTGATCATCAATAATATTATTATAAAAAACCAAGACATTATTTAAATAAACTCTACATTAATTTATTATTGTCTGATTCATCTTTGTCTGGCTGAAAATATCAAACTTAATATTTATATCATAAATATTCGATATTTTGATGATATTTATAGTAAATACAAAATATTTATCGCTTATCGCTAAGCCGTTCCATAATTCATATTATATTTACCTATTTACTTATGTGTTTATAGATTTTTAAAGTCTGTCGAATATTAGTTCATAGAGTCAATACAAAAGTTAATAATTAAATTATCGTCAATTAGCAACAAAAAAGGTTTGTTTACGCCGCCTATAAATAGTTATTACGTACAACAATCGTATTTCCACAAAAACATTAATGAACAAAAAGTGTTTTCCACCGTAACAGCAAGGTCAAGTTTACGATAAATTCGTATCTTATGGAACTAGAAGGTCGATTTTGTTACGGCGTAGTCGTTTATTACGGGGTAAGGAATTGCTTGTTTAGTAAAGACAATCTTTTTAGTGACACGCTAGGGAAAACATGTCTATGAAAATCCTGTGGTTATACTTCTAAACATTACACAATCAATCTTCGTCTGTTTGCCTTGTTAACTCTTCTATTGAATCAAGTACCAGGTTAGAAGGGCCTTTACATCGGTTGAGGTCATAGATAGAACTATACAAATCAAAAATAGAATACGCAACATCAAATTAAGGACACAATTAATAGACGACCTCGTAGCCTTGTTGGTCCCGGGTTCGATTCCCGGCTGCGGCAGATATTTATGTAATAGTTAAAATAATGTTTGTTCTCGGGTCATGGGTGTTAGTGATATGTTATTTGTGTTATCCATGCCACCCGCGGCACAGGAAATCTTACTGCAGGGGTATGAGTGTGATACACACCATGATGATGTGTAAAGCAATTCCTATCATACGTTTGTTCTCTTTTTCCAGTGCCAGAAGACACGGAGCCGCCGAAGCTGCAGAGTCCCAAAGGACTGGAGGAGGTGCAATCTGAATTGTCCTACATGAAGGCGCTGGACGGCTTCGTGTTGGCACTCTCTCAGGCCGGGGACATTGTGTACTGCAGCGAGAATATTGCTGAACATCTTGGTGTTTCACAAGTAAGAACACACACATATACATACATACATAGATTTATTAATTGCCCAACTTAGCGGTTTTAGTTTAAAGGAACTTGTAACGCTTATAAAATCTTATTTTTGAGTCGTATTTTTATAACTGAAGGTCGTACCTTGCATGAATGTCCTTCATAGATCGTACTATTCGCCTCCGCGGTTATAAAATTATTATTCGTAATTTATCAATGCTTTACAAAGGTTTAAAATAAATCGACGCTCGAGTATCCATACCCTTGCGCTAGGATTCTATTGCGGGTCGAGTCGTCATGGACAGATATAAATGAGACATCAAAAAATAAAGATCTGAGAACAAACATTTATAACAAACATGTTTGTTTCGGTCGGCGGGATTAACAGAGGAACCCTTTGCCCGCCAGGCAAGGTTAACAATTGGAAACAAGATCATAAATGCGTCGGTCTCATACAAAGAATGGCCTAAAATTATTTGCCTTTTACAGTGCTTGGGTCTAGAAAGTAATATTAACACCAAAGGTTTCAGTAGGTATCCATCTAAGTATTGAATACTTAGGAAGGCTTACTTACGAATTGCTAGATTTGTTTCAAATGCCTTGACCCTTTTATACCCGGCCGCTATTTGCAATGTAAATGTAGATAAGTAATTGATTTCTATTGATCTCACCGGATGCTGTATGCTTTAAAATTTTATGGTTTTGTTGTATTTTATATACAAAGAAAATGCTTTGATTTTATCCGTATCTCCATTATACAAATTATTTCGCGTAACTTCGTATTAAAAGATAGTGTGTTGTGTAGCGTATTATTTTTGTGTTTTTATTATACAAATATAATAGATCCTGACCCATTTATACGTCAAAACAGTGGTTTTTAAACTTTTTAATACCTTTACCCCTATCACCTATAAAGAAAAATAATTTTACCCCGTTTTTAAATTGTTCTCAAAACAAGAAAACTTATTTCTGTATAATTTTTATTTTACGATCCTAATAATTAGGTCCTTCATTACCACTTTAAAATCCCTACGGGGGTTAGTTACCCCCAAGTAAGGAACACAGGCCCTCAAAGCATGTATAATTCTATCACTATAATTTTGTCTTTACCATCTAAAATTTAGACTAAATTATTTTGGGTCAAATCTTTCCTGGAGTTTTTATTGTCGTTGACCGGTTGATGCGTAGACACAGACGCATATGTAACTTGTTTAAAGCTATAAAGATTTAAGAGTGATAAATATGACCGATGTCAATCTACTAGGAAAACCAGTACCCAAGGCGCATTCTAATGGATGAGCCGTTACGTCAAGTTATGTTGAATTAGTAGCGGTTATCGATCTATCGGGCAAATGAATAGCTCAAAACCAGATTAAATTATCGTTGGTAAGATCAATAGGAACAAGCAATTTTGGTCACAATTGGTACTTACTTGAATTGGTTAACGGTAGTGGAAAAAATAATTGTGTCAAAAGGGAATAATTCAGCTTTTATTTAGATTTATTTTATTTGGTTATTAAAGTTATTGGGTCACTCTAGTATTACGTAAGCACTATTGGGGAGCTTGGGGTCTTTCTTTTACTTTTTTTTGATGATATGGAAGCAGGGGTCTTAATTCAGGGGGTCAAAAAAAAACATTAAATAAAGATGCATGTAACAATGTTTACGTAAGCATTTAAGAGCTTTGCTTACTTTTGCTTGCAAGATGCAAGGAGCTTAGTAAATGTGACGAATCTGCTTACGTAATACTTGAGCGGCCCCTAAGCAAACATGGAAATTATTATGCCTGATTTACATTGACATTCAATAATATATCATCTATGTTATACGAATATGTATAAGTATTTCTGGGTTTAGCTTTAAAAGTGTTAATAAAAAAAACTTTTACCTCCTAGATATGAAGTAATTTAGATTCCCTCCTAGTAATTTAGTTCTGTTATGTTATGTTATGTTCATGAACGTATTTACACTAATTGTAGACGGTTATTCAACCGATTAATTGCTAATATCGGCACATTTAATGTCATAAAACGACATCATTTTCCTCTATACTGCAGGACTAAAATTATTTACCATGTACCAGACTGTTATTTTAACTAACATTCATAAATTACGTATATTATTATGTATATTAAACGAAATTGGATTAATATCATACTGAATAAACAATTAATGTTAGCTGAATTAATTTTATATTTAATTAAATTTATAATTGGATATAGTATGAAACTATTCAAATTTTACGTTAAAGCATGTTTTAGTAAAAGAAAAAAAATATGATTCTTAGAAATAATAATTTAGAAAACATATAATGGAATTTTACGAATATTTATTTATTGAACTTAAAATAATTGCGGTCACGCCTTTTTATCGATATGTGACGTGAAATACTCAATTTATCAGAACACGCGAGATAATTAAAATTTCACGGGTAACTATACAACCACCTTATCATACGAACTGCAATGATTCTCCAATCATGTTTACTTCCTACAAATAATCAATTTAATATATTTTCCACTGATCAAACTACTTTGACCCTTAACCAATATCTTCACAAATAAAATTGGAGTGTCTGTTTGTAGTATTAATATAACCGCTTTTGACTCAAATACATTATGTAATAATATTTATGTACCTATACACGATACCAAAATAACATTTTCTACAATTTTTATCTCTGTTTTTTTCTTCTGGCTAATCTCTGGTACGCCTCGACCGATTTTCACGGGACTTTCATCGGCATAATAGCTAATTTAATAAGGAGTAACTTAGGCTACTTTTTTACTTTAATTTCGACATAAGTTTCCCGAAGCGAAGCGAGGTCGGGTCCACTAGTATCATAATATAAAATGACATCGATGCTTCAGACATCAAATTCACGCTGTTATCAGTAGATAAGCGAGACCATATTATAACCTTGTCTGTTCCTCCGTCTGACCTACGTATTTATAGGTACTTTAATTATATATTTGCCCTTCATCAAATGCCTAAACACCGTAGCAACTATCAATCTTATCCGGACACTGTGAATTATATCAGACATCTCCAATGATAGCTTGGTAAATCAACTATTAGTTTGATACAAAACAATAATACACATCTAATAGCATCAAAGAAAACACTAGTTTTAAAATTCTATTAAACAATAAATTTAAAAAATCACTAGCAAGTGACGCTTATACCGCCACTTTTAATTTATAATAAAAGGACACTAACCTCATATATCCAAATGGATTGAGCTATTTACAAGTTATGCTAGTTAAAAGAAGCGTACACGCATGAACTTAAAAAAACACTACTCTTTCCAATACTACCAGTATCTAATATCAGGACTTTTTTAACCCCCGACGCAAAGAGAAGGGTGTTTTTTAAGTTTGGAGTGTCTGTCTGTGGCATCGTAGCTCCCGAATGAATGAAGCGATTACAATTTAGTTTTATTTTGTACTGAAAGTGACTTATCTGCGATGAGGAAAATCGGTTAAGCCGTTTAAAAGTTGTAGGGACTGAGATTGTAGAAAAATGACCGAATGTCCGAATACACGACACCCTCAAAATAAAAAAGTGCACTGAAAAATAATATTGCTGATTTTATCGAGAGTTTTTAGCTTCGTTTGATGATAAAATGTGTGGAGGGTTTTTTTTTTATTCAAATTATTAATTTAATGTTATTAATTCACAGATGGAGATAATGGGTCAAAGTGTGTTTGAGTTCAGCCACCCGTGTGACCATGAAGAGATTCGAGAGGCGCTTCGCCCCGGCAGCGGGGGGCGTCGTGACATGCTGCTCAGATTGAAGTGCACCCTTACTAGCAAGGGTAGAAATGTGCATCTGAAGTCCGCTTCTTATAAGGTAACTAGGGGACCCAGCAGATTTTTTTCTGCTACATCTTTATTAATAATTTCGTGCAGGGGTACGGTAATAACAAAACATAAAAAAAAGGGTTTCGAGTCGACAACATATATCCACAAAATTGGGATTATGGAGTATTTCGTTAAATTCCAATGGCACTGACAATGACAAACAAATCGCATTCGCCATCTTGGTCAGTTAATAAACGTTCCGTTTCACATATAAATAAAATGATCTGTCATGAAACTTATGTGGCAGACGAAATTTTACGCGAGCGAAGCCGCGGGCGACAGCTAGTAATTTATGTAATTTCACATCAGGTACTCCTGACCTTAAATTTTCATGTACTTACCCTTAGTAAATGCTCGTCATATTGAACAATTTTTGCTATGACAGCGTTTTATTAACAAGAGTTAATAATAGCTTAGTTTCATTAATAATAGTTTAGTTGGTCCCTTGAAGTATCTCCTCATCAGTGCAACTGTGGTTCGAAACTATACTCGGTACTGCTAAAATACTCCAGATTTTTTTTATTATTATAGGTCTAGCCGTTTAGGAGGGGTTCAGTGACATACACACGTCATCTGTGTTTTTTTATATATTAAGATATCATTAAACTAACGACCTTCTTTCTTACAAGTTTTGTGGTTGAGTGTGTTTGTTCGCGAGTCTGTGTTAACAGATGTGTGCGTGTATGTATGTTAGCTCGGTAATGGTTAATGGTTTAGACTCACAGTCATGTTCTCGAAAATCTTGAATTTTCTAGTTTTTATTATTAACAAGATTATTACTAGAATACCATTCAATAAAGTAGAAGTCACTCGTTACAATAACTGCAGATGCCTGATAGTAAATTATGTTATTTTAAAATGAACTGTACTCCAATGCAATTAAGTTAATATTTGATTAGGAAGCTTGACAGCTGTTGTAATGTGAAGATCATTAGGCCAAGGTTTTGCCCTGAATCGATCAATTATAAGTTAATCCTACGCAAACTGTGATTTTCCGCTTTTACTTTCGTTCCGGCATAGGTTTCCCGAAGCGAAGCGAGGGCGGGTCCATTGATAATAAAAGTCTGCTATGTCATTTGCACCGTATATCCAAGAAGTGAGAAATAGTATTCATTTCTCAGTCATTGCTACGCTATTAACGACTTAATGAAAAGTGTGCATTAGTTGGTACCAAATGGGACAATGATTGGTTATAGGATTTAATGGCTGAATTGTAGCATTTGTCATTATTATGTAAAGAAACGTCGCACTTTGCTTTAGGTTTTGTTAATTATTTTTATTTTTTATTTGGCTGCTTTATAGTTTTATTAGCCTTAAATATGTTGTATGTAATGTATTGTTAATATGTATGTATACTCGTATGTATAATAAAAGTAAAAAAATATCAGAGTCTAGGAAAATTCATATTCCTTACAATTTGGTTTATGAGATGAACATTTAAAACTCCCAAAATATTACAGCTGATCCCATCTCATCTCATCTAATCATTACAATGGAAATTTTATATCATGAAAATGTATTGTTGATAAAAATTATAATTTATCAGGGAAAATGTTTAAAATCTACTTGCAATATTGCATTATCTTAAGTGCCTAGTTGTTATGTAGTTGTCACTGGCAAATCATGTTTTACCTTAATTTTATCGAAATACGGTATTATTTAGTTTATCTTGTAAGCAATGTTATCTTTGATATAATCAAATTACGTAATCGTGGGGATTTAGGACATATTGGAGTCACATTGTGATTATTTACAGTGAGTCATGAAATCCGGTTTCTCAACATCTCGAAAACTATTTTTTTTTTTTTGTAATTTATTTAGTCATTTATTACAAGGTTATTTTAAAACAATTTCTTTTTACGTTTAAACATTGTTACACGTAATTATGTTATTGATTGAACAAGCGTTTTATTATAAATTAAGTTGTGGCAGTTGATAGAAAAAAAAACTGAGTGCTAAAAATGGGGGCGGGGATAAAAAAAAGAAAAATATATCCCTCCCACAATGGGGACGAACCCAATGACATCTCATATTGAAATCGGTAATTTATACTGCAGACTCTTTCAAAGAAATGGATAATACATAACAGTACTCTTTTTGTAGGACAGTAGGGTAAATACTGGGGTATAAGTGGGGCAATACAAAACTCACCAGAATTATAAAATAACATTAAGTAAGTACATAGTTCAAATAAAACATCTGCTTCCCATGTTTCATTTACGATCAACATTATAAATTATTTATTTTGATGTAACTATTATCAGCTGTTGCACTTAAGATAATATGGATTACTTCTGATACTGTTAATACAAACAGTGATTATACTAAACAAACTGATAGATTCTTAGCAGCTTAGTTTTCATTTTCAGTTAGCAGGCTTTTTTATTCTTCTTCTTAGTAAAATCTGTAATAACTTTGTTGCTAACCCTATTTATTTTATTTCTGTAATTTCATGACGATATCTTTCAATATTTCTACGTCTTAGTTTATTACATCCGATATTATCAATAGGTAAATATTCGAAAATGTCGAGTTGCCTTCATAAAATAATATATTGAAAGTAAATGTTTACTAAAAGTGTGTAGTTCGTGAATATCAATTTGCAAGTTAAATATTTTTTTGTCAAGAAAAATAAGTATTTAATTTACGCCCAGAGTAAACAATATTAGTAGAAAAATTTGAACTACAAAGATCTGCCCTGCAATTGAAATATGATGTTAACTTATTGTCTGTTAGTTTGTTCGCTTAAAACATTAAAAAAAAGTATTGCTCATTAGGTAAGTATATCTTAAAGTAATTTTTATCTGACTTCTCATGAATCATTTACGTAATCTCGTTAAGTTACAATAAAGCACGTATGGACTTATTTTTATTATGCCAGTCTTTGTTTGCCTTTGTATCTTTGTTACTTATTGCTACTATGATACATGTTAAGTTACACCTTTTTATTATTTAATATAAAATTATGTCATAATCGTTGAATATGTAACGTCATAAATAATCATTTATTCCTCGAGTAATTATTCTCAATTGTGATCGATTGTAATTATAATTATGGTTATAGGACGTTATTTTCCTGTTTGACTGATTTACCAATTATTACTTTCCTGTAGGTACATATCGTTCATACATAATTTCTGTTAATTTAATACATAACATCATTTCTTATTCTTTTTGTTTCTTGATTACTAAAACTCTGTACCACTTTTTAATGAGCTAGGAAAGTAATTAAATGCTTATTGTTTTGTAACATCAAAAATTTATTGTTAAATGTATCTTTTCTTGCTAACATTCTTACTGTCACTGATAAGATTTATATATTTGACTATAGACATACTGTCGACTTTACAACAATCATAGTAATAAAATTTACACATTAATCTTGCCCTTATTTATGTTGAACTCTTTTACGCTTCATAGGTGATCCACGTCACTGGTCATATGCTGATGCCATCGGAAGAAAAACAGAAGGAGGCAGAACGAAACAACAATGAGACAGAAGAAGAGAAGAAAGATGGGGATAGCAAGAAGCAGAGTAAGCTCGGGTCGCTAGTGGCCGTGGGCAGACCTATCCCGCATCCATCCAACATAGAAATACCTCTGGATAGCAAGACTTTCCTATCCAAACATAGTCTCGACATGAAGTTCACTTATACTGATGAGGGGTGAGTAACAAAATTTTTGTGGTTGTTTTCTTTTATGACGTCATAGCGACACCTATATTCTGATGTATGTTATCTGTATAAAATGTTGTACCTATTGTTGGTTTTAATGGTATTACATGGGGCTAGTCTTGGGCACATAGGCTAGAGAAATTTCGTATTTATAGTTTTAAAAATTTGCTCACTATTTGCTTTTTTTAAAATGAAAATTTTATTTTACACAGTTAACGCCATCTTTCGGTCCGTAGTGAGAATATCAATGCTAACAGCTTTCAACGTACTCGGAACGTTCTACTAATTACAAATAGATGGCGCTATACACCTATTATTGTTAGTATTACCTGACAAAATTTAGGCTGTACCTAACCCGTAACGCGCCGACCTTCTCGAAGAACAATACAAAATGACTGCGTTATATCAACAAAATATCACCTTCAAATGTGTTTTGTAGGTTAAACATGATGTGATTTCGCGGTTTAGTTTGTCAGTATGCGATAAACTTACGACTGTTGCATTTGGTGTAAGCAAGGATGGTTGTTCAGTGGTTTGTTGAGTGAAGTGGTGTCTATGTTGTGAATTTGTATAGTGAATCTAATGTGAAATGGCGCCTTTTTCGAATTTGTTAGAAGCTCGTTCGTCAGTTAAGATAGGAAAGGTATTCATGTCTCTTTCCATACATTTTACACGATTACATAGAAACATGGTTTGTTTCTAGATGCTAGCACACCTATAGGTCATTCAAGGTTATCAGTGAGTTACCGGTAACTACTTAAACATAACCTAAACATGGGTATTAGGTCACATAGAAATGACCTTTGTGCAGTCATTCAGACAGGACTATATTAATTACAAACTATTTATGTTTTTATTGTTCTAATGAGTTGGTTGTTACAATTAGGTAAATATTATTGTGGTTTTATTTTTAAATACATTTTAGTAATAGCTGTATCTACAAATAAATTGTACAAAATATTGTTTAAACTACATATTCATTTGCTTACATTTTTAAATACTTTCTATTTATTTTTCCGAAAAATAATTGTTGATTTTTTTTTTAAGAACATCGATAGAAAATTCAAATAATATCGCTTTTGTTAATCAATATTGCACAACATAATGTGTACTTTCCGATCATATAATTTATTTTTATTTATAAATGCATTTTTTGTTATGAAGGTAAGTACATTTTTGATGTTTGTGTAAATTGAAACACAAGTAAAATTAGCATAACATGTATCAAAATAAATTAAAAACCAATAAAAAATAATAGTATTATGACTAAATGATCTACCCTGTACTCAAAAATTTGTTAAGTTCAGTAGTGTAATATCCAATAATTGGTTAATTTTTAATTAAATTAATTTCTATGTTGTAATATATTATTCCTTTTCAGTTTGTTGAATACTCTGGGCTTCGAACCAAACGAGCTAGTCGACCGCCCGTTGTACGAGTACCACCACGCAGCCGACAGCGCCGCATTGGCACATCACTTCAAATCCTGTAAGTATACCTTTTATATACATCACCAACTTCAAGAACTTAAATTTTTCATATTCGCACATAAATTATCATATTTTTAATAAAAAAAAAATAAGTTTTTTTTTACATTGCGATCGTCCTGCCCTCTATACGAAAGTATTGGCACTCAATGAACAGCTAGAAGTTACGTCTTGAAAACGTGTCGTATTAGTTACATAGCACTTGCATAGATGGCGCTACCAGTACAGTTGCAAACGGGTCTTAGTTTTGAACTTGTGCATTATTAGTAGTTTTCCCTTTTGGCACTGACTCCCTCAGAACTTTACCTTGAATTCAATACTAAAGGTCGGTTGTATAATATAATTATATAACGTACTTGACTAACAGTCATTAGTGATAATTATATTAGTGAAGTTTAGCTTTTTTATGTATCATTCGGCGCGAAGTATTATCGGTTAATGTCCGATATTGTATTAGGTAACTGTTGAAATAATGAGATAAATGCGTCGCCCGCATCGAATGTATCCTGGTTGCAATATCCGTATAGATAATGGATGAAGTGCCAAACAATTTTACCATGGTGTAACTTTTAAACTACTTATTTATTTTCTCTTTTTCACAGTTTAAAATTAATAAATTAAACTTCCTTCAATAATTTAAAAGATAATTTCCAAAATGATTCCAATAAAAATAATACTTATGTAATGAGAATCGCACATCTCAGAGTTGTAAGATAGATTGATTGTAAAGATGCGTTTATATATTTTATTAAATAAACCGAACACAAATGTATCTATTGTTATTCGACTAACCTTATGATTTGAGAATACAACGCGGAACCTCAAATAAATATTCATTTCAAAGTTGTTAATTATTAGGCGCTGACGAATACAATTTACTTTGGGCGTAAATTTCCTCTGTTAGCTCGTATTGTTATGCTAAATATTTGGCGTTAAATTGGAGAAGTGGCTATGGGGAGTCGAAAGTTACGTCATTTAGATGTTGGGGCTGCTGAAACTTTGGCTATAATGTTTAAACACTGTAGAATGCAGACTCTTAAAGCGACCTGCGCTCTGTCGGTATCAAGGTTAACTGAAGACTTTTGTATGTTACTCGTTCTTTTATATTTTTATAAGTTCAAAATGTGTATAGCGTATAGCGTTATACGTATAAATATAAAAATATTTTTACAGCATCCAATATAGAATTTCAATCTCTTTCTTTGTTAGAAAATCATTTAGGAAGCTTAGGTATATTTAATTTAAATCTTTATTAATATAAAAAGTTAATAAAATTGTACCTACTATAATAAAGTATCAAAGTATGAAACACGATTCATAAAAACCGATTTTGACTTAATCGGTGTTGTTAGAAATAATTTCATAGTTAAATTCATTGTCATGTAAGAAATAATTTAAAAAAATATGATTTCTGCAAAATCTTGAGAAGATTCGCGTATTACTGCTCCGTACTCCCGTAATAGGAAATGTTAATTGCAAATGAAATAATAATTATGTTTTCCTTTACATCCAATCCCGGGTGCAAAGTTTTCCGTGACTGATAAAAAATAGGAGGAATGTTATTACAATATTGAAGCCATACATTTTGTCTTTACCTGTTTTGTTGCCGTTTATATTAATAGGTTTTACCGTTCGCGTCTACATAACAATGACGTCATCGCTAATGGTGATAGACAAAAATTCGCACTAGAGTTAGGGGAATAGCTTCAACTGTCTGGATATTACGTCATATTGGGTTGTCGTAAATTCGCATGTAATATTACCAAAGTATTAAAAAGTATAAGTACCAAATTATTTCGGGTATCTACTATGTTAGGTAGGTTGGTAACTAAGTGATTGCATACCTATTACGTCAATAATAATATGAATTAAATATCCGCAATTACGTAGTTCTTTGCCAACCAACGCATTATTTTAATTTACATTACGTTAATAACATTTACCCAAACGCTGTATTTAGGTATGGAAACATAAAATATTACCTAGGTCATGCTTTAATTCACTCACTAGATAATTATATGCATATAAATTGTCAATTTATATGAGTGGTAATGTTATACATTTTGTTGTTATTTTATGTTAACCATGAAATATACGTACGTTAGAACGTTAGTATAGGAAAATCAATTATAATGAAGTGCGGCAATAAAGTAAATAAATAACTATACACAATTAACTGGAAAGTAAACTAAAGACAACAATGTCAAATGATACTTCTTAACCTTTAACAATGACCCCTTAAATAAAAGATTAGCGTTGGTAATGTAATAGATTTTCTTTATAAACGCAGTTACTGTTATATGCAACCTACTATTGACGTAAAACGTTCGAATGTGCATCTTTAATAGCACTAATGACTACTATTAAACACAGATTTTACCCTTAAATCATGCATTAGTATTTAGCAAATTAAAAAAAAAAATCTATCCGAAAATTTTATTTTTGTATATGATATACCGATCATTGTATGTCACTAATATTTTTATACAATCGCGTTATTTGTCAATATTAATAATTAATTAATATAAATGATACAACACATGATAAGAATTAGGCAAAACATATATTTGTTATGTCTAAATTATATAATTATGATATAGTGATGCAAGTTATTTTCCATATTTACGGTCACAAATTCAGAATGAAATAAGGTGTTTTTCCAAGGAAATATTGGTCATCTGTCTGATCATAAATGAGTTATTTTTGTCGTGTGTAATTCTAACTTAGATAAACGAGTAACCTAATAATATTTAGACGAATCAGTAATCTTGGGTTAGTTTATAATTAGAAATACCGGAATTTATTTGTATCTTAATTCAAAAAGCAAAATATTTAGATTAATTCTTTAAATTGAATTTGGAACCTAGTTTGGAACATACGAATCAGCATTTTAAAACATTGTTATTGTAGATGTGTAAATTATGCGATGTCACGTTTCGGTGTGTATAATATTACCTCTGCATAATTATACAGCAACCTTCTGGCCCGTTGAATGTATAGAAGTGAGCAAAAACTAATCTCGCAAACAAGAAAGTTTTGAAATTGCTTTCCTGCCTGCTTTGTACGTTTATACGAATGGTGGTAAAATAAAGCTGACGGATTATAAAATATACCCTACACTGTAATGTATCTGTGAACATTTTTTTTATGTTGTATAATAAAAAAAAGATTTAACAATATGACTACCTTAAGATTTTAAAATATCAAAATCGACACTATGACCTTACTTTTGCACATTAGTATCTTTCTTTTTAACATTAATAATAATAACTTTCTTTTCTGAGATCATGATATTGAACAGACTTTGTTTCCTATTAGCAAACTCATCCTCTTTTTTGTTCATAAAAATTATGATACACTTTCTATTTCTACACTATCAGGATTTTATGTAGAGGCTTCCCTTTCGCGTGACGTCATCTAAAACAAGTACGTAGGTACTCAATGAACCCAAATCCGGCGATTGTGCGTTTCCCAGAATAACAGCGTATAAGCCGGAAGGTCGTCGCGCTTCCTTCGTTATACACGAATGGGTACGAATAGCAGACTGATACTAATATGAGTTATGTCACATAATTTGTATAATGTATACTCATAATTTTAACACTTGGTTGTAATAATAAAAATTTGATTGTTTTTTAGAAAAGAGTACTGGGAGGTTTTTCCTCCGGCTTTTTTTCTTCCTGGCCTATACTATGCTTACTTTAATTACTTAGGCTTAAGTATGATGAATTTGTCTTTCATAGTCGATGATATGATAGATATCGGTTATCGAGACTTTTGTAATGATATACATTTTTTTATTTCTATTTTATAATATTATTCATATTGTTAAGTTTGAGGTTCGTTAAGACGAAATATTTTTTTTTATTTATTATTACAGTGCAGTAAGGAATTTGTTAGTCTTTACGTTTTAATAATACCAAATAATATAGAACAAGAAGAAGTAATATGCATACAAATTGCAAAGACATTGTCTCTGGAACAATGTCCTAACCTTTAACCTAGTATACTAATTTAGTCTAGTATAGTAAAAGTATTTTTTGGCCAATTGACATAGGTACAGATAGTAAACAAAGTTCTTAAATAAAAACTTCGCAGACATCGGTGTCACAGAAGTTACAGTCCCTATTCTTCTTTTGCGTCGACCTCGTCTGTCTCATAGAACTTATATAGTTTTGTAGAACTTACATGTTTCTGTCTATCTTTTAGTAAACGAGTCTTCGAAAATACAACAACTTTTTACGTAACATGCTTCATACTGTATGTTATAATATTTTTATACTTAATGAACGTCAAAATATAAAAAAAAAATCATTACAATAAAAGTTCCTGATGTCTCAATAGATTAAACTTTTTTGTTTAATAGCATTGATAGTATGTATGTTACTATGTACAGGGTTGTTTGTCTCAATATTCGGATCGCGCATGCGTCGTATGCTGCAAGTATATCGGTTACATCTACCATAAACCGGATTTGAACCACTTAACGGCGTTTAGCAACCGGTTGATCTATATTCTGTAATCTATATTTAATTTTGCTTTAATAATTGACAGCCTTCTTGTCGTGTTATTTGTTTATTTATTTTATCATTTACATACAATGACATTAAGTGCATAATTTTTAATAGCATTACTAGAAAGACTTGTAAGGTGATTGATACAATTTGGGAAAAAAATATTGGTTAGCAAATATTATGATGGTTTTTAATTAATCTACTAATTCCTTTCATATTTTTTTCCATTCAATTTATTGGCCTTTAATTGAGTAATCCAGGGTTTTGTTCTTTAATGTAATTTCGAACATTGGCTTTAGTTCAATTCAATCTGCATTATTTGTTCAATTCACTATGTTTAAGTCTGACCCAGCATAAGATTTCAAACAATAAAGTACACCGAAAATAGCTTTACTTTATTTAAAAGATCCTCCCCTTTGAGAATCTTCATTTGACATCACTTACCGGAGTTGAGTGGAGCCCTATTCTTTTAGGTGAATGAGGCTTTTAAAGAAACGTAAAGCGTAATCAGTCGATATTGGCGACAAAACGGGGAAGTTTTATAAGGTTGTATCCATAATTTTAACACTATCTTATTTTGCTGCTGCATCTTCTTTTACTACGTACAAGGTTCAAAATTATCTGCAGATAACATAGTACTGAAACAGCTAAACTTCTTTGCTTCTTTTAGTGACATTTGAACCTTATTTGTGACCTCAGTTGGTTAGTGAAAAAAAAAACTTGAAAACTTCAGTCCTTCGGGAGTACAAGTACCTAATTTGTCGGTCTATGTTGTCGTCGTTAAACCTTGTTGGCTGTTAAAACTTTAATGGGGCAACGTGGTGGCGTATATTTTAAGCTACCTACTCAGTGAATAGACGTTGATATACCGCTAATAACCTATTTAAGTGTATGAAGGAAACTCCATTACGATAACCATCATAAAAATTTTACACTCAATTGATCATAAAATTTGTCCAATATTCCAACACTGCGTACATGAACGGATGAAAAACTTAACACAATTTGTCTTGAGAGCCTGTGTAGCGTTGATCAACTTATCTCTATTACCTACAAGGCTGCTGTGAAAAATGAAACGGTGCCCTATATTCCTTAAGGAAAATTGTTGGGCAAATTCTTCTTAGTTATTTGACTTAGTACTGTCTGCGTGAAGAATTTACGAGTAATTTCGGGGCTGCCTTTAGTTCGTTCCACAATTTGGCTTTTACTTAGTACCTAATTGCTAACAGCTATACTTTTCCGTCTGAGAGACCTCTGAAATGTTCATTTTGACATCTTAATAATTCTATCTATAGGTAGGTATATTCTTTCATTGTGAATTACCATTTGTTCTAATTAGTTAGGGAATTCCATTTAGGTCCAATCAAAATGATTACGCTGTTATCTTGTAGTTCTCTTCTTTATTGTGTAGGCTTTCATCAATCAAAGATAATTTTGTGGATATGGTTAAAGTGCCAGCTATTAGGTGCGTTTGAACTAGATTAGATAAGGTGACATCCGATACAAAATTTAATACAGTACGACGGACATATAATATTCCGGATAATGATTTTGACCTACGACAGCACCTGAGCTCTAATAGCTATAACC
>LGAG01001924.1:55856-68024 GCA_001278395.1 Lerema accius
GCCAGCTATTAGGTGCGTTTGAACTAGATTAGATAAGGTGACACTCGATACAAAATTTAATACAGTACGACGGACATATAATATTCCGGATAATGATTTTGACCTACGACAGCACCTGAGCTCTAATAGCTATAACCCGAGTAGAGACACCTTCAGTAAATAATTAAGACAAGGATCTAAGATCCCTATTGGCCATAAATAACACTGAACAAGTACTCATAAGCCCAAGAGTCACGGAGCGTGATGTGGGGGAGGAATATATATTTCGTTACGCGCCTGGATTCGCAATCATGAAATTCTACGAAAAAGGATTATCAACATAACTCGTAGAATTAGACCCCGGAATTGCCAATGAACAAACACTTCGTGAAGGTCGGGCCGTGGTTAGGGAAAGTTATTCGAGCGATTTAACGAATGATTCAATTAAGTTCGGAATGTTTAGATTTTTAGATATTTACCATGGTTAAAATACAAACTCATTGGTATTGTTTTATTAGTAGTGCTTTGTTATAAAATTAAAACGTGGAAAAAAATTGCACTAAGTAATCAGAGAAACAAAGAAATTATTGGGCATGAGATAATCAAAACCCATTTTTCCTTTCCTCAATTTTGAAGCCATGTTAAAGATAATTAGAAGTAAAAATCAAAATGAAATCGTACAATGCGAGCTTTTTGACGGTAATAGAACATCGAAGTTGATAAAATTCTGATACAATATTAAGTTCAATGTTTTTTCGGTTTTGTGAACGAACATAATAACATATTTCATTATTAACCCACTTTTCTCTTTCACTCTTCAATTGGTACAAAATTTTCAGATAGTTGATTCACTCAACTAACCTAAATCTAACTTTAACTCCTTTGAAAAGAATTCAATTATTTTTATTAAAATAGTCTGCTATCTTTAAGTTATCGAATAATTTCTTCTCCGATAGAATTTCCAAGTCCAATTTCATATTACTGCATATTAGTTCTGAATTTCACGATTTCGGTTGAGATTTGGCGATAACGCGGTATGGGTCGTAAAATAGGCGAAGTTATATGATTCTCAAGCGGCACGCAGTGTCGTATTTGGGCAGGTGTCCATAGAAATCACGGTAACGATTGACGATAAACTGATCAAAAAAGCCTTATAACCATGGGTAAAATTAGATCAAGGTCAACAGCGGTTTACTGATTTACAACTAGTGCCTACTAGAGGTGATCATCATCATATCATGCTAGTGGCTCTGTTCTGGAGGATGAGCTTGATAATTCTTCTACCTTTCTATGTAATTTTGCACGAATAAAAGCCTGTCAAAAGTTAACAAGTAAGGTATGATTTGTGCTAGACCAATTAAAGGCTTTAAGCGAATGATCAACCTACAGAAATTTGGTTATATACCACTTTCATCTCTTACCAAAGTAGCGTTGTGATTCAAAGCGTCTATAGTTATGATAACAGATACTTGTTGTAGAATGGGTGTCTTAAAAGGTTACCTATCCGTACAAAACTCAGATTCCATACAAGTCCGAAGACGCTGTTTGTTTAGACACACCATCATATTTGATTACAAGGATGGGAAAAAATTGATTTCCAATTTCCAACCTAGCAAAATTCTGTCCGTGGATAAAGGCCCATACCTTTATAGGATCCAAGGAAAGTCACTCGTTTATGCCGTTTCTAGTGACTTTTTTGTAACTTATTGTTATTCAGGAGCTATTAATCATGATTCGAGTCTTGCATTTTTAAAAACGTTATTGCTGGGTAGCGTTTCGTGGGTTTAGTGGGTTGCGTGTTTTTGTTTTATAATTACGTTTTTTGTGTTATTAGTGTCGTGCTGTCCATTGAATATAACTTTGTTAGTAATTGGATCAACTGAAAAATGCAAGACGGGTAGGTAGAGTTAACATACGACTTACGATTATGTGAGTACTGGCTGTTTTCTGTATAGAAATGTGCAAAGGCACCGAATGTCAAATTCACCAAAGTTAGATTATAGATTAGTTAGATCTGGGTAACATTGATGTACAATATCTATGATAAGTGGCAACTATAACGATTAAATGTTTCAGAGTAGTACTTATAATAGTATTAATAGCAATGGCAGCAGCAGTAGGAGTGGTAAACGTAGTTTTATTACATAAGTAGTCGATAAATAGCCAGCCGTTTATTAGGCACTCAATCTAATAGGCACTTTACGATGAAAGTAACGTTACCATACATACAGTTCTGCTACGCGCAAAAACTTAAATAGAAACTCTGTAGAGCCCTTAGGGTCATACAAAAGTTCTCTAAAAGAGCAGCTCTCCATTTCTCTCCCGATCGATCGTCGCGTGTCCGTTCAGTCTAATAAAAAGTGTCCTTGTGTACCCAGCAATATTGTGTAACATTGGGATAGCTACTCGGTATTTCATTTATAAAGGGACTACGGAATGAGCTGACTACACAACTGTACAAAGGGCGTATGTGGTATATAAACTACTAAAGTGAATTATCTTTCGTATCTGTGGAAATCGAGCACGAATATCTTCAAATTCTATAGGGAATGCAGTGTTACAACTTCTCAAAGGACTTTCCGCATGCCTACGTTCTAGAATTCCCTTAGGGACTCCTCGCTTCGTCGTAAAATTACTTGCTTTTGGTCAGTTGGTTATAGTTCGTATTGTGCCTCTGGGTCGTCAAGTCGACATCCGTGTACATGATGTTCGTATTTCAAATTCTAAATCTCCACGTGTATATGATAATTATTAATTTTAATGCTTAAGCCCTGTTTTGATAATAATCAAAATATATTCCTTTACGTTGTATCTGGTTCCACTTCTAACTTCTTGACTTCTAAACTATTGAATCTACATGTGTACTGTTAGCTAGTCGAATATGATTCTTTAAACTAGGGTACCTGGATTTTAATTGTTAGGTATTCCAGCTTCGAAGAGGTTTACTAAATTGACGTTTATCATTGTTTTTTTTAATATTTTCTTTATTCATAGGTATATTTTCTTCCGTGGCCTGTTTACATTCTCGCGACTTGTATTGATCGTCTGAGCTCGGGTATCAAGTGATTGTGCTGCTTGAGTCAGCTTTGATTCAAGCTTTTCCGATCGATTGCGACGAATAAATAATAGTAGGTACTGTGGGAATGTCTTCAGATTACACTTTTTAAGTCGCGATGAAAGAGAGTTTGGTAAATGGATATTTAACAGGAATAACTGTTTTGTATTGTGTGTTTCAGTTGAGGGCTTAAGAGCAAATACCTTTTTTTCTTTATTATCTAGATTGGCATACCATAAATTTGTTTTGGTGATATCCACGCGTAACGCTGACCACATACCATCTTGCCGCTTTTCTATAAAATATTAAAGGTTTTAGGATTAAGCTTATCGCAGGCTAATAATTATAACATGTATATTAGTAATTGACCTCTTGAATTAAGTCAAGATGACGGTCTTTTAGTGGTACCATGCCACGTTTATAAGATAATGACTACTATAATAATAAATTATTATTGGTAGGCATTATAAAATTACGACAAATTACGCTGTTCTTATCTTCATGTACTTTTAGCTTACAAATACTTGAGAAGTGAATATTATTTAATATCACCAACGAAATTAATTCCCAAGCCATGCATACTTTATACGTTCAACCGAAGCTCCGTAGGTCTCTCAGGGTCAAACCTACTCCACATTGTTGTGTTCAACTCGCCTTATGAAATTAATTTTCTAGTTTAAAGGTTGCTGAATAACTTTAAGAATTTACCACCCTTGAGATGCTTTTAAATGTTAGTGTATCACGTAATACACTTTGAGCCTTAAAACTACGAGCCTACATCCATATTGTATTAAGTAATCCTAGCGAGCTGCTACATTATAAATTGGAATTCGCAGCGGTGAAATGGTGGATCATCCTTGTTCAAATCCTCTAATACGAGTAGGTCATGATACAGTAGGGTTTACTAATTACAATATATGTATAGTGTATACAAATGGAGCTGGATTCCTTACTGGTATTGAAACGAACACCAAGATAACAGACTGCAATAAAAACCATTATGCCTCATTCAAATCAGAGGATATCTGCATTGAAGATTACACTCTAAGATCTTTATAACTGTATCTAAATAAGCATCAGATACTATAATCCTACGCAGGATGTAATACAAGTATAACAGAGGCAATGCGGGCCGGAAGCCCGGCTCTCAGCATTTTCTGAGCGTCGCCGCGTCGACTCGACAGTAACACGTTTTCAATTTTTTCCAAGACCATTGTTGAACTTCTGGGTTATCATTTTGATGATTACACAATTTCGCTTTAATAACACTGCCGCGGAACTCCCAAGAGACCCTTTTCAGATTAACTCGGACAAAAAGCCTTGTAAACTAATTTGGTATGAATAAATTTTTGCAATAACCCAGACAACGTATGGATATTTACTTAATGAATGATTTTGTGTTTTTATAACGTTATTTATCAATGCATTTAGTCGTGCTTTTCGAATGGTAATAACGGAATTAAATGCTTTAAATTATACCTACTGTATAACACAAATCATAATGGCTATTTACTATCGTTCGTATTTAGTGTTCTATGTTTATTGAGTCGTCTGGTTAACTTTGAATTATATTTCCAAAATCAATTAAGAAATCTATTTTACGTTTCTCGTTTTTATTGTAAGCGATTTCATTGATTCCTCCTTGGCCAGTATAAAGCTCCTATAGTCACAGATGTGCATGGTCTAATCTAGAATAGCCGGTATATCTCAATAAATTCAGTATCATAAATAACAGCCAACTATTTCAATTACTTTGCTGTTCCACTTTTCAGATGGCGTCATCTAGGTTATTTGAGTAGAGCGCCTAAGAAATCGAATGGATACAAACATAAGAGACTAGATATTTTGAGTGTTTTTTCAAAGATTTATCCTGGTATTTAGAAAGTTGACATAATTTATTGGCTTAATTACCTTGGGGTTTAAAAGGCTTCACCTATTTTTAAGTTCAAACCCATTGCTCGTGATCAAGGTGCACCCTGTTGAAAGGGGACCGAAACAATAGGTATGTCGGTTGTTTCTGACGGCACAAACGTCGTCAGAATACTCTTCTAAAATAAACCTTACCATCTCAAATACCACGTCTGTACCTAGCTAGTTTTAGATTTTCACATTTTGCAGTAATCATTTTAATTGGAAAAACTAAATTGTTTTGGACTTCCCTCAGTTAAATGTATTTTTCACTTTTCATGCTGAATACATTGAAAAACCTGTTAATCAGACGGAAGAGCAGCTTAATGCCCCGAATAGTTCCTAGTTCGACAACGTTTCTTCAATTTCACAGTCTCTAATTCAATTGTCCGGCAAAATGAGATTATCGAAGACTCTCCAGATTACCGTCTCAGTGAAATTTTAAGGAATGGTGACACGTTCTTGCAACTGTAACTGAATTATCCCGCCTTTCGTAAATAAGAGCTCTTATAAATAAATGTTGTTAGACGCCGACGTGTCCGATGTTTAGGAAATGTTTGGGAAGAGGCAGATGGGATTAAAAGTTTATTTTAAGGTCGACGAGCTATTTAATTTGAATCGTAACCTCCTAAGACGTCATTAACACCACGAGCCTCTCCACATCCGCAAGTTTTGAAGGGAATTTGGAATTCATATCAAAGTGTTAATGTGCGTAAAAATATGTAATACGGAGATGTTTTGCTAATACTAATAAATAACAATGTTCACTTGGTAACTCGGTAAGGAACAAAATGACTCCGCCATTTGTGTCACGTTTGACGTACGATACACAATCATTGTATGCGACAGGATTGATTTAGTGTGGCTTCACATGTCCTCGACTTGCCGTGAAATTGCAATTCATGTATAGTAGACACCTGTTCATAACAACACTTAATTTACAATTTGCTGTGAGCTGTTAACATTTGAATAAAGTGAATGATGCAGCATGTCATACTTTTCGATTTTTCGTTGTAATAAATCAAAGTTTTCCTCGTATGTTATTGAGTAATAATGATGATGAAATTCAGTTCCTCGTATGTTATTGAGTAATAATGATGATGAAATTCAGTTACTTAAGTGATTATTTCCGTGTAATCGCCGGTGCAAGTCGATAAGATAACACTTCAAAACTGGGTTGCTATGGATATTTTGAAGGGTTTTCCTTGACTTCTTAAGTCTGTTACTTAATTTTTTTTCCTCTTTCTTGCAATAATGTATGCACCTGTTCATGAAGGTCCGTCGACTTATTATGAATGGGTAGTTTATTGTTACTTCATGTTCTGAATACATTGAAACGTTGTAGGCACTTTCTATCTGATAGTTTACCTACTTCGCTTGCTGAGTAAAAAGTTTAGAACATATTCCTTGACTAGAGTAATCATTTTTGTAGCTTGTTGTTGTTCGATTTTTGTTGTTTTTGAGATGTTTTTTTAATAAATGTAAAATGTTTTCTTATCATTCTTTTTACCTCAAGATTATTAAACCACGTGCCTTGTCTTAAAATAAACGTATATGTGCCATTATGCGGTTTAGTGCGTAACATAAGAACCGATCTACATGAAATGAAGCTTATAATGTGACATGATAACCTCCCTCATATTGTTGCTGCGAGCGGGTTGGCTACATTACAATACCGCAATATTATATCGAACTGACGGAGAATCTAATAATAAAGCAGGGCCAAATCTGTTAGGTGTAATATTAAAATTGTAATATAACTAGACTTTGTTATATGAAGCAACGAAAGCCTTTTTTTGTTTCTTTTTTCGCAGTTATGGCGTCGAATGAAATCATGATGACGGTACTTCGCATATTCGTCGTTTATATTTTTTTTACTTACTGCTTAATGTCTTGGATACCATCTAAACCCTCGTGAGTTAGGATAAGGAATCCTGATTCCTTTGGAATCGTAGATTAAATATATCATGAAAGTTATGTTAGGGGACCAGTAAACAAATACATTAATAGACATAACTATAAGAATAACAATTTTATTTCGATTGTTAAGTGCAATAATATATCAGCTACAATTTATACTAAGCGTAAACACGAAGCTTGTTTAAAACAAAGGTGCTAATGGGTAAAGAATAAATCTAATAACATAGGGTAACTACATTTATATTTATCGTACATACGCACAAATAGTACGATATTACAGTCGTTTGATAGTTTATGATATGTCCATCAATGCTATATAAAACTAATACTATAAATTAATACACATACGCTATTGCTTTGTAACAATATAATATTTTTACGGTGTTTGATTACAAATTGCTAATTTATTGCATATTAAATTACTTCCATGTGCGTATTGTTTCGTTTATTCATAGTGTTACATGTACATTTATTACTACGTAATTATTAACGTATACGTAACGTAACATATATTAACGTATTATTATTACGTAAAAGGCAAAGCGAGTAATAATACTATTCTTTCTCTTTATTTTGTACGGCGAATATAGTAGCACAAAGAAGGAAAAAGTGAATTACCTTAAAACGCAGAGCACCTACGGATCTCAGTAATGTAGACTTGTGTAACATAACCATATAAGTTTATAGAATGATCCATTGGTGTTAACTTTGTAAAAATTACATCAAATAACCTCAGCGACTTTGAAACCGGCATTCGTTCAAACATGTACAAATTTGGGTATTCCCTAGATAAAAGAAATCATGATTGTATTGACGTATCGCCTCGAGCCAACGTAGTGTCTGGAGACAGACGTAAAAGTCATATCGTACAATGCTACTGTCCTACACGAATACCACTAAAATCGTCTTGATTTAAATACGTCATAGCGTGGGGCCAGGGTCGAATACGTGCTATGGTGCGCGTAGCAACCGTAATAGATTTTAATGAATGGTGACATGTATATTGCTAGATAACAATCACTATCACGTACGGAACGTGTGATAACAGAACAGCTGACGTTGCCGGCTAAATAAAAACCTAACGGCCATCGTTATCTAAGATTTTGGTGTCAGTGCCAATTTTTCTAATTTCTTGTCCACTATACGAGTATCTCGAGGTTCCAGAAGTATCGGAAGTCGACTGAGCTTACGGGTATTTGGCACGCAACACCAGAAATTCAGATCAATTGAATGACGGTAAACAAATAAATTAATGTGTTACGGGTACTTTACGACCTGAGGTCAGATTTCAATTGTTGTTTGTTAGATTCGTACAGCGATTACCTAAAATACGTCAACGCAAGTCAACGCGACAATCGTCACGTTGCTTTTTGCTTATGTTAAATGTTAAGCTGCACCAAACCTTACTTTTAAAACCTATGACTAACCGCTGCACCTTTGAAGACTTCTGAAATCGTTTAATTGCTTCTTAGATTAAATGCTGCAAATATTTAATCTAATAAATATCCAGATTTTTCAGCGTTTACTCATCTCTACAATAAACAAGAACAAATCAAATGAACATTACGGAACCATTTCTCATGCCATGAGTACACTGGATTTGTGGAAAAATTCACCTATTTTGTCTCATCCATATCATTATTTTATCGTCCGTATTATTGAGCTCTTTAACTGCCGCCATAATAAACGTATAAACCTTTTTTTTCCACATTTTGTAGTGCTCACGCGTCGCTCGTAAATTTAGCTTTTGCCTTCAACTTGAACGCAAGATTACCCGAATAAATAGACATACAAAAATAGACACCACCTGATTCATCTGTTTCAACAGAAACATACATTTCAGAGGCACTCAAAAATTCCGCTTGTTTATTAGTTTATTACCTTTCATTATAATACGCTTATTTTAATTTTTATTGCCTTTGTAACTGTGTCACATTTCTGCTGAATTGATGTTTCCGGCTCGAGTATGTATTACCTACCGTAATAAGGTTCGGTGCTGTATCTTAACGATATTTTGAGTTTTACGAAAACAAAAAATACTGTGTTCACATTACTAAATCTGTCAGCGTCATCGTTGTATAGGTACGTCAACATCGTGTTTTCCTCGGAGTTTATTCGCGCATAAAAAATACTCGACATAAGAATTCCGTCCTACGAAGGAATTTAAATCAAAATTACTCTTCATTTACAAATAAAGAAGCTGACTTTTCGCGCGGTTGAACTACAAAGTGGCAGGAAATGGAGCGCTTCCCTCGCATCCGTAGTATTTCGCAGTCAGTGCAGTACTCCAAAATAAATTGTTCGCGTTATCATAGGATTTGTGCTTGGAGACGACACTAAAAATATTTGAATTGAAGACACAAATCTTGCGACGTAACAGTGTTTAGTAAAACTATTGCTGTGAGACCGAAGCAATGTCATCGTGTCACCTTTTTCTAATAATACAATTCACAATATCTTACGAAAACAGCTGGATTGTTGTTTTGTTCTATCTAAATTTTATTGAGTTGTAAATTAAAATACGTACAATATATTTACTTGTAGGTATATCCGTGATATTAATTTCGACGACATCGTTCACGTCTACCGTTGCTTCTCTGCAAATATCATTAACAATCGCATATTGGTAATAAAAACATACCTAATCGTAATATGCGCGAATTTGGATTCGATTAGGTGTATATTAAAAAGCCATGGTTTATTTGAAAACCGGTCCTGGGTAGCAACAAAACATACCTACAAGTAGGTACAGTGAATGTCGTTGTCGCGTTATTGAAATTTCCGTAGGATTGACAGTGGGGCATTATTATTCTGAATCGTATTAATTTAAAGCGGGGAATATGTTAAGCTGGATGAATGAAACATGGTCTCTAGATATTGGTTGATTTTTAAATGTTGTTCGTAAGGAACAAGAAGAATACATTAGGGACATCGACTTTTGAGGAAACTAAGCTTATCGATAATCGCAAAATTTCTCCGTTAAATAAATGAGAATTTTAAGCCTGCGTTTCTCTCGATCAATATTAGCAATTTTAATTCAAGCTACATGAGCAAGGAAATTAGTATCGATAAGATTGTTCTTGTACTCAATTAACGACGGCTTAGCGTTGTCGTGTAAGTGTTGCTTATCATTAGCGGTTGCGACACTTCGTAATACTTCTTCATTAATTAATGTTTTATTTATATTTATTTAAGACACAGGCAAGTATGCAAACACAGAAGAAAACAGTATTATTTTTACACCAATATTAGTTATCTAGCTTTAATAAAAAAACACATTATAACTTTTGTTTTGTTACAATGAACTTATAGAGTTAATAACCTTTGTCTTTAACCCGGATCGTTAATCTACTTATCGTTATCGAAAGTTCTGCGATAAAACAATCCAAGGAAGAACCCAGGCTATAAAATCCCGAGACGAACGATTCGGTTGTGATATTTGAACTCCGAGCGACGGAATATAATACGTGCCCGGACGGTATGGATGCGGCATTATCCACATTCCATATTCTATAGGCTTATTCAAATCAAGTTACCCTTTCTACCACAAACCCATAGAAAGCAGAATTCTTTTCGACATTCACGTAGGTCTGTAATGCACTTGAAGTGAAGATGTTTTACTCTTTAACGTTTAACGCTTGGTTAGTATTTGAAGCTACCGATGTTTTCGAGTGGTGGTTTCGATGAATAAATAGTAAACCAGGTTCTAAGAATACGGAAAAAATGTTTGTGTAGTCGCCTTCGATTGAGGAAACGTCTTATTTTATATTTATGTCTTCATGCTTAGAAGATGATGTCGGAATTTAAAAAAGGGTTTCTAAAAATATGAAACAGTTGTTGTTCATAGTTTTTTCATTAAAGGTTGCCAAAGTCATTTCAGATTTTACATAAGATTAAGAATGAAATAACTTCTGTCCCTTCATACTCTTCCTGGTTAATCCGTGTAGTTTCAGTTTCTTTATTTACGTAATGTGGGTCTGTCGACTGGCTCCATTGCCTTTTGTACTGGTATTGCATTACGTATATTCTTGCTGAATTGCGTTTCTCTTTAATCATGCAACTTATCAAAGAAATTAGGTTAGCTACTGCTCATTAACTTACTAATTCGAATATTTAAGATTTTTATACTTAATTTCCTTTGTTATCGTTAAAGATCTAACACGCCAACGTTACAAAGAACATTGACCGAAATCACTTTTTATACGATACGATAAGAAAAAATGTAATAAAGTAATACAACAGACCTGTTATTATTATCATTATCACTTACTTATCAAACATCATCAGATGAGTAATCTACTGATTTCAATGTGTAGTGCGTAAAAAAGTGCGTCATTAGGATAGTTTAATTTGTTTAGCACAGGCTTTAACATCTAGGATCTCATGAGCGACAATGCCATTGCAAATAGCGATTACTTGTGAAAACTATCGCTGCGATTTAACTGAAGCTTCGAAGTTGTAACTATGAATTATTGTTATTAGTTAAATATTGTTTTGTAGTTTACATGCATACGAATCGTTTGCGACATTAAAAATTTGAGATATTACTGTATTCCTTTGAGATATTACCTAGTATATTAATGACCAATAATGTGGAGAGCTAAATGTCGTTACTGTTAATAAAGCGATGCATTTTAAGTTTACGCCCGCCAACATTATTGTAATGTGAGACATTATGTCTTGTTGATGTCACACATGTAATAAGACTGCGTTTATTTGGCGGGTCATTTGTTTTTACTTGCCTTACAAGGTTATTCATACTCGTATGGTGTATATTGAATAGGTGCCAATAAACAAACGAATTAGATTATTACCTTATATGATTATTTTACTACGTCGGAATATCTTTTATGATTATTATACTAGGTCTATAGGAAAACACTGTATCACTAATACAATTTCGTTTTGTCGTAGTCTTAATAGCGTGGTTTGTTTTTCTTTAGATAGTAAATGCTTCAATTGGTTTAGTAAACACAACAACAAAGTGGAACAATATGGTGTTTGTTAGATCTAAGTCTGACTATAGGGAGACTGCTTCCAATTGCTGGCAGCTTCGAGCTTATGCCATTTTATGAATCGACTGTTTCAAGTTGCCCTTGTATGGCGGTCTGACTGAATAAAATTACTTGGAGACGCCTTGCTTCAAGCAGTCCCGTCTATGGCCACTTAAATAGTGTTTATTATAACCAGAAACCCGTGTCCAGCAAGGACCTGATAATGTTTGCGCTTATAAGCAACTATTACAAATAAGTATTCCAATTTAATACATATATCTACATAAAAGCTTCACTGAATTTTGTTCAATT
>LGAG01001928.1:43645-60617 GCA_001278395.1 Lerema accius
GGGATATTTTAAGCAAGAGATTTTTGCCATAGTTACGAGATTATCATGTAGAAACTACTACTTGCATAAATACGGCTGAATCAGTTCCTCTGCCTGCCGCCTCTATTCTCCTTAATCTTTGAAACTGTTACCTACATGACTTTTAAGACTGATAAATAATCATCCTACCTGGTGCTCTCAGGAACAACGAACGGCGTTACAAGTACTAGCAGCATTGGCAGTGAGGTGGCTAGCGCGAAGTACCGCCAGTCAGAGATCCACAGAGCCAGCCAGGGCAGCAGGATACAGCCTCCACCGAAATATATGGCAATTGAGAGATTCGCCACCATCGTTCTCTGGCGAGTGCCCACGTATTCTAACACTGGAATAATCATTTGGAGATGTATCCCCTTACACGTACATAGATGTTATCACGTACATGCGCAAAAATAAACCAGGAAATGCAATCGCGTGTACATATAATTATCCTTCTAATAAATAAGGGATTTTATAGAAGCAAATTAAGAATTAATATGTCTTGGAATAGCCGGAACTTTTTAGATGTTATTAATTTCCTTTTATAAGTAATCTTACCTAAAATATACATCATCAGAAAGCAGCTGTCGCAGGCCATGCCCACGATGAACCGACACGCCGAGAAGTCCCAGAAGCCTGTAGTGAACATTGTCGCGACTCCGCCCAAACAACCGAGAAGATTGGCTACTGTAATAACGAGATTCTCCGAAGTTGACTTTATGTGAATGTAACTATCCTACCTAATACCACAATTACGGAAGTGTATGAATGTTCCAATTTCACGTCAAAAAATCTGGCCCGATTTTGATAAATTTTCGTCTTAGAATTTTAGTTTAGGGAGGGAGATTTTTAGATACTGCCAACAATTAAGAGGCTCCTATGTCGGTTCAGAACAGTAACTTACACACCAAAACCGGCACTCTCCCATAAATGTCAGCTAAGGTTCCGCAGAGAATACCTCCGACGATGGAACCGAGGAAGTTGATAGCTTGCGACCAGGGAACGAGACTTGCATTGTCACACACCCATTCTCGCTGGAAATACATAAAGGCTTTAGGCTTTGTAGACAAGACATCCTTGTTTACGCTACTTTTAGAACGGCATAAATTTAATTTCACCATTGAAATCTGGAAATTTTAAAAGTTGCTTCTTCTTTTTTGTGTTATTTTTGTAGGTGCTTAGGTAGGTAGATATTAAATTTAATTACAAACAATCATTAATTTCATTTAAAGTCCAACATTTACCTCATTAACGATGGTAGAGTACGGAATATCTTCGAACAGGAATTCCCATCCATTCTGACATGGAATGGTTGGAGTGGCGGGATCGGGCGGTTGTAAGGTCTCCAACACTTGGGTCCAATTCGCGTCGAACATCGCACACTGTTGGTAACTGCCATCCGCTGTTCCGGGAATGGATAGCGATCGTCTGTAACGGAAAAAAATATCTTAGGTTACAACAGCCCTATCTGGAACTTAACTTCCATAGACGGTCTTTGACAGTAGACGTTAATCTAGTAATCTGAGTAATAGGTCTTGATAAGCAGATCGATAAACTTTCTAACTAAAACATGACATCGTATTATAAGCAATAATTGGGGTTACTATTGACGATACGATTTCAAACATCGGCATTGACATATAGAGTGAGCCACTATGACTAGCGCAGCGAAGTGCAACCACGACTAATGAAAAGCGGACTTTCATCACATAAATGTGTGGCGCATACTGCGTTCTGTGGAATCGCAACTAAGCATATTACTGCAAATTATTTTATCAAACGTTTGGTGCGTCCCCGTTATCATGCAATAAAACATAATGTCCAAAATAATCCAGGTAGACATTTTTTTATGTATGAGATCACTACTCAGAATGGCACTAGGTACTTTGAAAGGGACGTCATTGGGAATTTGTCAGTACCTTAGCTCAACATCGAGTCCTGATAGTTCCGGCACAAGACACCAGTGCTCCTGAGGAGTAGCAGTAAGGAACATCTGGCCGAGATACACGAAGGCCCACGCAAACCCAAACGGAAGCATTCCGAGAAACAACAGCCGCTGATACAGCCCCATCTCACCAACATGATGGATCACCTTCTCCAATACCGTGCTTATGTCTTTTGACACTTCTGGGTTTTGTTTCTCCTGGTATTTATTGGAAAAATTAGACAAAATTATGGTAACATTCATATCTACATTTCCAATTTCTAATACTCAAGGTCCACCCAACTCCGAATCTATCTTACAAGCGGGTCTTTCCTAATAAATTGAATTAAAACAGAAATCACAGGTTTAAATTTGATGCCTAATGAAAAGCTACTTCTCAGGTCATCAGAGCACAATGATTACTAACTATATCAAACTTCGTTCACCAAATGGTGATCGTTAATACAAACAATGGCAACGGCGGCGTCACATAGGTACGTACTGCCTCTAGCTATCTCTAAGAAGGAACCATGTGTATTCTAAAAGTCCTGATGTCTTGATCATCATAACATGCTAAAAATCTATCTGATGTAGGCTCTTTGTAGTGAGTTTATTTATCGAGCTGTTGATACGAGTACATTTACGAACTTGGCACATTTAAGTTAGTAGGAGAGTTATTCAGTGCCTGCATGTGACGGGTCCCTTAATTCTAGTGATTTTTATTGACTGATGCAAAAATAATTAATCCCCACATACCTGTTCTGCATCATTTTTCATTGATGAACTATCCATTTTTAGTTATTTATTAAATTTATTTAATCAGATTATGAATCAAAGGAAAGTGTCACTATAAGGTGTTGGGGCAATCAGGTTTACTACTTGAATGAAAATACAAATCATTGGTAGATATAAATTTTACGTTATCTAGCATTTTAATTTATCTCGTTATCAGCTCCCCATTAATACTTATATCTATATTCTGTTTTTAGTTAAATAGCCGATTAACGAACAGAGGGACCATCTGATGTTAGGTAAGTACCACCACCATCCATGAATGTCGGTTACAAGTTGTAACTTACAACCACAGATAACCCTCAATAGATACCGCATATTGAACATTTGGTTCAGTTTCGATTTCGAATTCGAAAGTTGGCGGAACGTGCGGGTTGCGCGGGGGGCGGCTAGTGAACTATGTTTGGCTATTTAAGGGCAGCCGTTTGTCGTAGTGATGGGACATGGATATTTAATTGTCGATATCTATATTAATAATTTCGTCAAGTGGTACGGTAGACCCGATCAAAACCCGATAAAAAATTTATTAGTATAATAAATACTTATATTATTATTACAGCTCGTATATTAATAGTTTATATATATAATTGAATATTCAATAAAAAAGGATTCAAAATCAAACTACAACTCTCACTTAACGACAATTATAATTATAATAGCCTTAATTATATATTAAATACATATAAGTGCATGACAGGATCAAGCTCCGAGGTGTGGGCGTATGTTTGAATTTACATTCAATTTTTTAAAATTTACCACAGTTCACCCGTTTTAACGCCTTAAAGTCTTGAACTTAAGTCTTTTGTTTTCAGCTATTATCAAATTTTTTTTCCAAATCAGCTAGTAATAATTTTAAAGAACTAAGTTTTCGCTTAAGGCTTCGGTTAGAATCACGCAGTTTTCTTAATTGTGCGTTCTTGAATTTTACAGACCTATCTAATTCAATAATTCTTCTGCAGAGATGTTTTTTCACAGGACTACCATATGCAGATGGTGTAGTAGATATTTGTTCAGAGTGCCGTCTTTTTTTGGTAGGAGTGTATGAAGATGTTGATGTTTTGGAGGTATTAGCTTTAGGACTTTTTTCTGATGAAGACATAGATGGAACTTGAGACTGTAACAAAACAAAAAAAATCATGTAGCTAATTACCAACAGTATCCTGGTGAGTATCGAAGTGATTTACAATTATATATTGACCAAACTTATATATTATCTAATATTTCCACATAAGATAGAACTTGAAAAAGTTCAATGTGTAGACTCTTACGATTTTTACTAAACAGACCTTTAGTTAAATGCATATCACAAAACCTACTAAATATAATTGTCTACATACTAAAAGAGGTAAATTTAAAGTTGGTATAGCAGAATCCATTAATCTTCTTCGATTTTTCATGGCACAAAAATTGTCCTCAGTGAAGTGTCTTGAACAAATGACACTATTCTTGGTAGGAAACCATTCCTCGCCACGATGAGTTGCATCAATCCATTTCGTTTTTGCATCTGAAGATTTTGGAAACCTAAATGATTTAAAAGAAAAAATAATAAACGCAAATGGCTAACGGTTCAATTACAATTTTAACAACCAAATATATATTTTTTTTTTAATTGCACTAAATTTCTTTTTTATTTTATTTTAAATTGTAGTTCATATTTCAAAAACATCGACACTATTCGATAAACATTGAACGTTCACAACGCTATTAATTTTGTAAGACAATGACAAATATAGCGTAAACGCTAATGAGTGAAAGAGACTTTTCAAAAAGACATCAACGGGCGTTAAGCACGTTTTTTGTGATTTACTACTAAGTAACCTTTATAACTTGAGCTCTGAATAGCTACAAATTTTAGAATTTTGTAGTAATCTGTGTTTGTAACTTACCTGTGAAATGTTACACCATCTTTTTTATAACTTGAGCTCCTCGAATTTTTTCCACACCATTTAACAGCACAGCTAGTCATTTTCGTTAATTTGTAATTAATAAAAACAATTTCTGTATATTTATGAAACGCGAAAACATGTACGTTGTCACGGGTCTAATGTCTGGTTGACACTAATTTGTCAATTTGACCGCAATGTCTTTATAAGTGCAAATGCACTAATGTCTGGTGAACAAATGTCGCCTTCAATGCGAATGCAGAATCTATTGGGGGTGATCTGTGGTTACAGGAAAGGAACTTTTGAATTTGAAATAGGTGTAGGTACATTCGTGTAGAGAGGTGTTTTGTTCAGGGGGTACCTATATACATAACTAGACGACGCCCACGGCTTCGCACGCGGAAGAGTAGTTAAAAAATATATTGCATTTATCGCAAGGGAACCTATAATCAAGGTATAATCTATCTCATGTCCTATTCCTGGATGCAAACTATCTGTGTGCCAAGTTTCAGCTTAATCCGTTTAACGGTTAGAGCGTGGAGGACTTACAAACATACACATATACAAACATTAATATCGACCAAATTTGATTACCATAAAAATGTTTCTAGTGAGTTAATCTTAAAAGATAGACATATACTGTCGCGGACATTTTTTTAGATCATTTAGAGCGGAATAATTCTTCTATACATATTTTTTTGATATCTTGAACCCTTTTCGCAGCGCACGCAACGGAAGCCCTCAAAGATGAATAATTTTCCCCATTTTTTCCACATTTTCCATTATTTCTTTGCTCCTATGAGTTGTAGCATGATGTTATATAGCCTAAAAGTTGCCTCGATACATGGTCTATTCAACACAAAAAGAATTTTTCAAATCGGTCCAGTAGTTCCTGAGATTAGCGCGTTCAAACAAACAAACAAACTCTTCAGCTTTATAATATTAATACTTATAGATAATATAGATGGGCAATTAACATATTCATCATGTCTATGTAAATTCCATGAAATCAACTGTCAAGCTCACGGAAAAAATGATATCGTAATATTTATTATTATTCGTTATTCTGTGGTCAAGCTGACTAACCTAAAAATGTATACAAAACAAGTATACTCTCACTGCCATCTTATAGAGGCAAAAAAAACGTTAAAACAATTTATTTCATTGTACCTATTTTATTTACATTTTTAGTTTAGTACATATTTCCTTATACTTATATTACTTTGATCTATTGTCTAGTACTTCAATCTTCTATAGTAATTTTTGAACGTAACTCAACTGACAATTATTGTTTTTGCAAACGCTCAGCTTAGGAAATGTCAAAATCTGACGTCTGCTTGTTTTGACAATTTTGACATGCATTTTTTCTGAGAGTGATTCAGTATTCAGTCGTAACATTAAATTAGCGAATTATTTCTTTATCAAAATCTAACGAAACGCAGTGAGATTGGCAAAATTATTGTTTATGTACTGTCTTGAAAGTGTGTAATAGAGGTATTGAACGTGTGTGTAATAATTTTGGTGTATTTTAAATTTAATTACACGGATGTGGTGTTTGTGTTGGAGACAATACACAGCTCGAATTAATATAATATTGTTAACACGTGATCCAAGGCCATAGCAGGAACGCTGACCATTAATTCGATGGTATGTGTTGTAGTTTTCTTATAATCCTTTGAAAGATATTATGTACAAAGAATAGTTCGTTGTTTTGATTACGAAACTGCGTTGTTATAGTTGCGAAGCATGTTTCCGTCCTGCACGTACAATATATTGAGCTATTTGTGAAAAATTCTTGTTATTTGATGTTTATCGTACTCATGGCGTTAAGGTAACAATAAAAAACTGTTTGGAAGTTAATGGCATGAAACAAAGTATTCATATTGAAAGCATTGACCAAACAATTTAATCATGCATATGAAGGATTTCTTTGTTAAACATAATTTCAGTAGAGTATTTAGTATCCCATTGTGAGGCATATCTGGACAACTGAGTTCTTCATAATGTTCTCCAAGGTGCATGAAGGACAGCATTCTTGCACTTGGTCAGCGACTGTGACTATGAACATGAACACATTGTGAAAGGAAAACCAAGCCTAGCAGATAGCAGTTATTAATTGCAATGATGATGATAGCAATTGTTACTTAACCATCTATAACATGTTTCTACTAAAAGTGTATGTGTCTTCTTATTAGAAGAATTTAACGCTAGGATAGATCTAATAAAGTAGCAGCTTATATAAACAAAACTAAGCAAAATCCAATTAAAACTCCTTGTATATCATATTATAGATACTTGTTGCATGGAAACAGCATTTTTGCAAAGTGAAATATATGTAGTTTTATTATTAGATCCAAAAAACAGTTTCAGTAGTTTAAATTGCATTTCTTTATTTACCTCAGTTATTTATAAACTGGCAAAATATTGTTAGCTGAATGTCTTATATATTTTTTTTATCTCTATAGGTTATGATTTCAGTGATAAAGTGATAAAGATATCTGACACAGTATTATCTTTTGTTCATGCTGACAATGTGACCTCGGTCTTGTAATTGGATTTCTATATTTAAAACAGAAACTACACTTTAAATTCTAAGCCTATTCTCAGTAAATTCATACTTTATGTTATACTGCAACTTTGGTTAAGTATAACCAAATATAAACAACTATATTGGTGATGTAGTTATTTCTTTCATCATAGTATATAAAAAGTGTTACCTTGTATGTGTGTTTGTCACTAAACTTCTCCTAAATGGCTGGACTAATTGCAATAAAAATTTTATGAGGTATTTTAGAGGGACTGAGTATGGTTTCGAGCTTTTGAGTCACAGTTGGAACCGTCAGGTGGTGCTGATAGAGAGATACTTCAAGGAATCAGCCAAATTATTAAAGTTATTTTAACACTACCATAGCCAAAGTTGTTGTATATAATGAGCATTTACTAAAGATAAATGAAAATTGAAGGCAGGGAATATTTATGTGGAAATGTATGGGACCTAAGACCACTATATGAGGCAGAACAACGACTGCCTGGTCATTAAGTTCATTATAATTATATTTTTAAATGATGAAGTTTAATGATGACACAATCCACCAAAAATAGTTCCTATGAAGATATTTGGAGTTAAAATGCTTCTTTAATTAAGATTTTATTACTCACAGGATGCCCAAATCATTTATCTTATCTAGTTTAAAAATCACCTTTTTGATGTAAAAATCAAGTAGCATGTTGGAATCTGTTGCCTTAATAACTTACAATCATAAATTATCATTTGAATTAATGCATGAATTTATATTAAATTTGCCAATAACTTGACTGTAGTTGGATGAATTGTGTAACTAAGCAACTAATATTATGGCTAAAAATATCAAGGATAATATGACCTCAATTTGTTTATTTTGCAGTTACAAGAAAATTAACTCATACACTTGTATGTTATGTTAATATTGTATGATAGACACATTGTTACCAATATTTTGCTAGTTTTGAAATACAAGTTTGCAATATACTTATAAATATTAATTTGTTAATCTTTATTTGATATTCATTGTCATTTAGATACAAATGGCAAAGAACATTAGCTATGGCGAAAGTACAATGTTTATTTAATAATATTAATTATGTGGGTTAATGGAGTAGATTGTAAGTAATTGTCAAGATTTAAGGTTTTATTTATAGTAAATTATCAGCTGTGCATTATTATCCATGTTTATTAAAACTATTTATTCAATTATCAAATATTATAAGCTACTGTATGTATAGTATCTTTACCTCCAACATTGCTTACGTATATGATTATTAAATATAATTTCAAAGTCAGAGAACAAACATGATTTAATTTATATTAAACCAAATACTAACATGCAAAATGAAAAATCTCCATAATATTATAGACTTTGGGTTTGATTCTTCTAACTTCACTAAGAAAAGTGTATTCTATCATAGTAACAAACCATATATTATGCAAAGAATTCTATAATTTATTAGTAACCTTGGGACTTTAAAAGTGCAAGCAATAATAGACCTTCACGCCATGTTTTACTAAGCAACCCTGTCAATATTTCCTTTCAGTGAGGACGATGCGAGGGCTCCTACACCAGGCAGTGTGTGTAGTCGCGCAGCCGTGACTGTAGGCCGGGCAGCCAGGGATGCTGTAGGCACCATGTGGCGCGCGCTCACCGCCTGCCTTGGTCTGCTGGCGACCGCCGCCGCTGACGTCATCGTTTACCCACAGAAACAGCCGGATGTTGTGAGTTACTTTTATTATTACTTTGTTTTACTGAGGTTCTTTCCCCCAAGTCAGTTTCTGAAGTAGAATTTTATTTTTGAGCTTTGTTATGAGTTAGAGAGCATATCCCCATGAGGAGGTTCAAAGTGTTAATGATAAACCCTGGTTAAGGCTTTGCCCTAAAAACAATCTGGACATACTATCTAGATAAGTTAGTAAATGGCATCATAACAATTAACTTTTTTAATTTGAATTTCAGACAATGCTTGTGTTAAAATGCATTTTACATTATAGTAGTATGTAATATCTACCACACTGTCTTAAAACAGTAATGATATGCAAGTTAATGCTTGTCTATAAACATTAAGCAACGGTTAGAGGTAGATAATTATAAAAAAAACTGCCTGTAATTATCTTAATTAACTAACCATAACAGAGTTTTTGTCACTAAATAAAATGTTTTAGTCAGATTTTGGTACTCGTATATGGGTTGATCACAAAAAAATTATAAAACGCCTCATAAAAACAAGTGACGATCAATTTTGTTATGTTATGTTAAACTGTAGCGATGCGTGACGTCATGGCATGTCTGCCTATTACTGTCTATAGTAGCATGCACGTGTTGTCCAATGTCTGTGTGTGTGTGTGTGTGTGTGTGTGTTTGTGTGGTCGAACTCGGATGTTACTGAACGTTACCGGTTACGCGTCATTTGGCTGATTACACGCCGTGTTGGCTGCGCTACTGACGTTGCCACTGTTGCAATTGATTAAAGAGGTGAACTGAAAAAAAACCCGGAATTTACTTTTTTCTCACCCCAACACACACTAAGAAAAAGTAAGAAAATTTTGGTTGGCCTCTTAAAGACAAATCGTATATGTTTGTTACCAAAT
This sequence comes from Lerema accius, assembly GCA_001278395.1. Taxonomy (NCBI): domain Eukaryota; kingdom Metazoa; phylum Arthropoda; class Insecta; order Lepidoptera; family Hesperiidae; genus Lerema; species Lerema accius. Next base: position 53,379 of record LGAG01001928.1, read on the forward strand.
TTTAAGTCCACTCAACAGGTCACTCTTGTTTAAAATTGACAAATACACATAAAATCTTTTCCCTTCATTGGGGCTCCCCAAGGAATCCTGCCACTATAAATTTTGATGTAGGGTCCCCTGGGTCCCTCTTAAAAAATCTACGTCTGTACGTGGACAGGTTACTTTACTATACTACGGATAACCAACAAAATGTATTTTGTACATAGTAGTATCGACCCAGTTGCAAGGACCTCAATTTCGTATAAAGAAGACGGCTAGTTGGCATTGAATAACTCATCGTGTCATACTAGTCTCATTGTATTGAAGCCCGTAACAATATCCTATTGCCCCAGTTTACCAAGATTATAGGCACTAAGGACATATTGATATAATACGATAAATAATAAATATATCGCTCTTACTCTGGGCTTCCTTGTGTCGTGGGTCCCATGGGCAATATACATAGACAAATGACTCATCCAAACCCAGAGGAGACAATAAAACTTATGAATAAAATCTCCCATTTTTACCTGGAAAATAGTTGATTATCGTTTAAACATAGTATTATCTTTAGTTTATTTCTAGTACTTTCTTCAATTGTTATCTTTTAATCTGTGTAATACAATGTTGTTTCTACAACTCACTCTGTTGTTAAAGGAGATTTAAGTATAAATATAACGAGCTTACATTACACATTGTCATAATGTCATATAATAATGTAGGTTATTTAATCTGTTTATATAATCGGCGTATATTAAAGAGTAGCTCATATATTTCACTATATATATACCTAATATAGGGTTTCTCCCTACAAATGATTCATAATAACACTTAATTTAACGTACGCACCTACATATTAAATGCAAATGTATGTTTGTCATGCAATGGCTACCCCTATGTCAGCCCAAAATAGAAAATTACACCCGAAACTGCCCCAGACACTTCAGTTTAATGTTTGTTACAAATACATTTAATTCAGAAAATAATGCAGAAGCCACTCTACTGCACTGAATCTACAAAGCGACACGCAAACGTGAAGTGTGAAAGGGAAAGCCCCGTTGACAGGCGGACAAATATGCTTATTTTGTACCATCGCGTTAAAAATCCTTGTGTACCCGAGGACACAGACAGGTAGAACTAAAGCTAGCCATAAACGGACTGCTTCAATCAGTCGCTAGAAAGGAGCAGGAAAACGCACTTTCGATTGATAAAATCGCGCATTACGACTGCTTAGGCAGCGGTCTATCTATTGTTAGTTATACACTTAAAACACATTGGATCGGAAAAACAAACATCTGCCAAGTGTATGCCCCAGTCCGAATTCTAACCCCAAAATTCTCGTAGATAGGGTTGATACAAACTGCTCCACTTGTTCAGTATATTGTACTAGCAATCGCCCAAGGCTTCGCCTACGTAATTTTGCCGTTTTCGCAACATTTTTTATTGCTGCTCCTCTCCTATTAATCTTAGTGAGATGTTATATAGCCTATAGCCTTCCTCGATAAATGGATTATCTTACACTAAAATAAGTTTTCAAATCGGTTCAGTGGTTCCAGAGATTAGCTCGTTCAAACAAAGTCTTCAGTTTTATATTATTAGTATAGAAGTATAGATGTAGATAATGTTTCAACAGGTCATTTGATTGTCGTTCGCAATAAACTGCGACGAAGTGACTCATCGAAGAATTACGTTAATACGTAATTCGTATTTCAAATTGTCTGCTTCCACTTGACTTGGAACAATGTCATTAAAGTGAAATGCGTTAAATACATTGTGAGTTTTTGTAAATCGATCATTCACCAGGTTTGTCATAAACACGAGGGTAGCCTAGAAAATAAAAAAAGCATTTATTCGAGACACAATTCTCTCAATCCGCGCCAGTCAGGAATTTCTATCTTGCTGTACACAAATAGGACATAACATATATTATACATACCTACTCCGAGTACATAATTGACCTTTTTGCCGTAAATTACTGGACTCCATTCCGTCAGCGGACGGGAAGTGTGGTGAAAACTAGCCGTATGGAATAGAAAGCGAACCGTTTTCACCTGTCAAAGAATCTAATTCTCTATGCCTTCACTACTCTGCGGTAAATAAGGATATTTCTCAATATGTAAAGATACTTATCTAGTAGTGATATGTTATCATCCCTAGCAAGGGAATATTACCACAGCAGATATCAATATACAGTCAGTTAAACCTAATTACTGTTAGTTAATCACACGCGGCGCGTTAGAAGCGGTTGTTGTTTTAAAAATATTTTTTGGAGAATTCTAGAACATTATTTTATAATTTATGGTGCTTTTAGAAAATTTATGGCAAACCAGTGGATAATACTTTAATTTTTTCAACTGGTGTTTATTTTAAAGATAAGAAACTTGGGTTCCCCGAGTGAGATTTTTCTGTGTATGAAAAACTTAAGGCTGAGACAAAAGAAAAGTGGTATTGGATGAGGTCAAAACAAGTGCGAAAATGTGACTGAAAAATATTAATAGGCAATCTAGTGCGTTTTGTATTTGTGACCAAAACCATTTGTGTAGTGACAAAATTCAAAATTGTACAAAATGAATGCAATCCTAGTTATGTTCACGGTCGGCTTTCAACACTTTGTGAGTATAATTTGAAAGTATTTTTTTTAATCCATCATACATACAAATACAAAACCTCTTTTTTATGTCGACGAAAATTCCCACATGTAATGTTTCTTTGTGCATTTGCAGAAACTATAATAATATAGACAGAGCATGAAATTTTGTCCAGTTTTTAAAATAATCCTGTTCAGTATATCATAATGTGCTGTATCATTATAATGATAATTTTATCATGATAATGGTGTTAGCTGTCCGAAAGTAAAACCGTGGTTTAATTCAAGAGACCAAGGACGATATAAAGTATCGCTGGCGCTTATCATGAAGTGTTAACCATGTACTCTGTTTTGTTATCGAAATATTTCAAAACAAGCAACTATCGCCCTAATTTTCAAACTTACCTTTGTTTATTATACCGATTTGGTTGTCATTGGTTTATTATTAGATGACACGCTGAATTTTTAATGATCCTGTTATACTTCCGCGTCCAATTTACTGCCTTAATAATTAATTTATCAAATAAATGTTTCTTATCTTTGACGCCCCGCGGCGATGAGTGAGGTCAAAGTTTAAGTTTAAGCTATCTGCTATTTCCATTAAGTCGAAAACTGACGAATTTAAATGTGACTACCCTCGTATTTGCAGTATTGTAACATTGTCGCAACTCAACACTATAACATGAAATTATTGTTTATTCCTCAACTTTTTACAATTTGAGTCTGTCTTATTTTTAAATCGTTAATTACAATAAAAAAGACACTGTAAGATTGTTTACTTTTTATATCACGACGAAAAAAACGAAGTATATGTCATTGTTATAAATTATTTCTGAAAACCTCCATTCATTATAACTTAAAAATCAAATTCTAGCCCTCAATTCCGGTAGATTTAAAATTAATTTTATCAGCCATTGGGGACCCATATGAGTTCGATAGCCTTGGACAAGGACCACGAGTCTTTACGCTTAAGACGGAAATAGTTTAGAGAATAAGGTGCAGTAATAAAGTAAACGTTATTGTCAGATAGCGGAGGAGTTCCGCGACATGCCGGCAAGCTTCGGGCCGGAGCTGCCGATGGACGGGTTACGAGGGTTCCTGGTCCACGGCGACCCGCCCGACGGCTGCCTGCCGCTCGCCAAGCCACCCACCATCGACAACATCACCGGCAAGTGGTTCGTCATTGTGGCCAGGTGAGTTCTATTAAAGACTAGGGAGAAACAAGCATTGACTGACCAACTAGCTTTTAGAGCTTGGGCAGATGTTTCCTCTAGTCATTGCGATACCAAGCGTACGGTTACGTACTCTAACTTATCAAGGAGAATCCTAGTAAAGTGTTAATAGTTATAGATGTAGGTAATCTAGTGGTCAAAGATTAAAATTCTTTATAAGAGGTACCTAATGTTTCTTGTCTTGAATACTTACTTAAAACGAAAACATAAGGTCAAGCTATTGATGATTTGTAAATTAATATGCGGAAAATTTAGGTTACTTTATTTATCCATTGAAACTATCAACTTGTCCCGACCGGATGTTCCTGAATCTTAACACTATAATATGGTACCTACCTACCTTACTACTTGGCACTTGCGCCCTCCGATCCAACACATCTAAGACTTTTCGTGGCTGAAAGAGGGGGAATGCAGTAGGAAAGTTGAAATTAAGAATACTCTTGGGTTGATGTTTTGAAACTTCCCTCCTACTCATTGCTACGTAGTGGGAACTAGGAATAATAAAAAGAATAATAATGTTATAAACTGATGTTTCTCAACAGATACAACTGCAGTTTCGAGGCGAAGGTCCGCAACGCGCAGGCCGCCGGCTACGACTGCGCTATCGTCCACAATGTCAACTCCACCGCTCTAGGTGACTATCATTCTGTTATACTAGCGCTTGTTACTTGAACGAGGAACGTTGATTAGTTCATATTTGGAGTCGTATTTGGATTGTTCATGGCCATCTTCAATTCTTTACCTACGGGAAAGGGGGAATACAGAACCCTAACAAACAAGAATAAAATCTAAATTGTACCAGTTGACACGCACGCCACGCACAATATACAGCTCGATAGTAAATTAAGTATTCGTAAACCTGTAAATCTTACACGCCCGTTTAATAGAATGTCTTTAAAATTAATTATATACAAGTGTACAATTGAGGGCAGTTTTCGATAATGTTAGTAATTTCCTTAAAATTTAGGAACACTAAACAAGAATCTACACTTTAATTTGAAAGTTTGACAAAATTCTATTTAAAGAAAAACAAATAAAAAGTAATAGTTTAATTTTGGTGTTGACCTAATTTACTATGATAACGTATGTATTGTATAACCGTTAGATGATAACGAGGTACTATTAAAATACATAGGTAGTAGAGTAAATTGTATGGATTATTTAAATAAACCCCAATAGCTGATTTTTTTTTCAAAGAGTTTTGAACGATTACTGAACGAATTCGATAGTCGTTATGTAATGTTTGAAGACGGTGTTTTAGGGCTATGCGCATAGGGAATAGCAACTCAGTAACTTGGATGGATTGCCCAGAGGTGGGCAGACGATCCCTAATACTTAGGGAGCGAGGGCTGGGATATTAACAATAATAACAATTATTGGTAGGTTTAACAAGACAGTAAATACTTTTAAATAGATATTTTTATTATTCCAAAATTGCGTCAGGTAATACTTGAACGCACCCCTCCACCCCCTTTGCCCACTTTTTACGATGCCCACATGCAGTATGTAATTATTGAGCCACATACCTATATCTTTATAAATGAGATAGTGGAGTGCAATATAATTGTTAGAATGCGTGAGTAACGCCCAGTTATCCGGTCATCCTGGCGCGATAACATGTGCGAACAGTTTGCAATGTACTTTAAATAATAAACATGGACGGAATGTGTATTACTTTTGTCATGAGGTATGTGGTTTTATAAGGAGATTGTTTTTTTAATAGTGCGGTTAATACGTTAAAATTGCTGCTGAGTAGAGAGTTTTAGCTTTAAGCAGGAGTTTCTAAAGTGAAAGTTAGAGTAAACAGAGGCGCTACGCTGTTATATATTTGTCTTTTTCTGTTTGGAAATTTTCCCGTACAACTTACCCTTGGCTCTTTCTACCGCCACACTTCCTGTTAATTCCTAATCTGAATTCCTGATGTTAATTCCGGTTCTGTAGCCAGACTAAGTTAAAAATGTTATATTTAACCCCCGACGCAAAAAGAGGGGTGTTATAAGTTTGACGTGTCTGTAGGTGTGTCTGTGGCACCGTAGCTCCCGAACGAATGAGGTGATTTCAAGTTAGTTTTTATGTATTAAAGGTGACATATCTGCGAGTGTTTAGACATGTTTGATGAAAATCGGTTGAGTTGTATAAAACTTGTAGAGGGTGAGTGTGGAGAAGAATAATCGAATGTCTGCAAATATACTCTTGTGGGGTATGAAAATAATAAAGCGCACTGAAAGAGAATATTCTTTATCGTCTTTATCGAGAGCGTTCTTAGCTTCGTTTGATGATAAAATGTTTGGAGGGGTTTCTTTTTAATTCTTAATTTTTGTTATGTTAAATGTTTAGTGAAAAATTCCTTGTATCTCGTTCCAGAGCCGATGTCAGCCAAGAACCCCAAGGGCATCGACATCCCGTCGGTGTTCGTCAATGACCTCGACGGCCTGCACTTAGCTGAGAAGTTTATTTTCACTAACGGGTAACACCACGACACTTGGTTCACTTTATAGTTAACATACAAATACATTCATGCGAGTGCACACTAATAAAATATACGTAAAGACAACTGTGATATAAACATGAACATGAAAGTCGGTTTTATTGCTGTGGTAGCAATTTTTACCAGGCAAATTATAACTAAGATTATAATCAAGTTCATACATACATATATTTTTTTTTATTAGGGTTTGTCACTGAACTCTTCCTAAACGACTGGCCAGATTTTGTTAAAGGTTTTGAGTTTTATTCAACAGGGATTGACTATGGTTTAAGACCATAACTGGCCATGGTATGTGCCATGTGGTGCTCTGGTTGAGATACTCAGGGCGAAGGTTTTAAAAAAATACCAAGTAAAAGGGCGGATTCAGAGTAGCGATTTTTACGCTCGTATAAGCTCGTCTTTGGAAGCGCATATAGGCACGTATAGGCGCGCCTTTTGACGCACGCGCAGCTTGTACAAGCGGTGACGCGCTTCTAAGCTTGTGTCAAAGTTTATACTGACAGAACGACATTACCGTTTTGAGCTATCACGCCGAAATATGATAGTTTACGCGCGTCCAGGTTTTTTAAGCGCGTATCGCGAAACGGCTGTATACGTGTATATAAATACGCTGGTCTGAAACCGCAGTAACGAAGGTGTTTGTCAACAGCTACTACATAATGCTGAACGGCGAGCTGCCCTTCAACATCAACACGCATCTACTGCTGCCCTTTGCCGTCGTCGTCGTGCTGTGCCTCACTGTCATACTCATATTCCTGGTATGAATATATGTTACTATGAGACTGTCCATTAATCACGTGATATTTTTTTGTCATTTTCTAACCCTCAAGGGTGATACATGGTGAGGTTTCAGACAGTTTCCCCTGTATCACGTGTATTTTTTTAAACCTACAAAAAATCTATTTTTTTATATTTTGTATTATGTATTGTGTTATGAATGTCAGGAACCAGGG
>LGAG01001931.1:0-18206 GCA_001278395.1 Lerema accius
CTTATATAAAGACTGAAGAGTCCTAATAAAATGTACTCTACATTTTGTTACCGCTTACGTTACTCGTTAAGTAAGAGGTACACCGAAGCGAAGCGAGGGCGGGTCCACGATTTTATAATATATATAATATATATATATTATTATATATATACTCACAGGAGCACCATATCCTCTTTGTCCTTTATCAATAACTTCGGGCGCCATGTACTGTAAAGTACCCGCAAATGTCTCCGTGGACGGACATAGACCAGCCAATCGTTTAGAAGTACCGAAGTCAGATATTTTGACCACTCCACTGTATGTATTGACCAAAACGTTGTCGCCTTTAATATCGCGATGCACGATTTTTTGGTCGTGAAGGTATTTTAGACCTGCCAATAAATCGTCGGTTGTTAGGAGTAGGTAGAAAAAGTTAAATTTTGAGTTTAAAAGTATAATTTTTTTTTAATGCAAAGTTGTGAAATTTCAAATCAAAAGTCTTTAATAAATTTTTTTTAATGTAAAGTCAACCTATTTTGTTTTCGACTTTTAATAATAAAGTTAAAAATGTACGAAAAAATTTAAAAATACTTATAAAAATATTAATCAATAATTACATTAAGGACATTTCATTCTTTTGTATTTGAGATTACAATAATAAAATTAAGTGAAAAAACTCTTTTTACACTCAAATTCAATGTTAAAAAAAATGTGGATGTTCTCAAATGGAAACTGACATATTAAAGAAATGGATATACATACATACACACACATGCACATAAAAACATTACTCTCTTTCTAGTACAACCGATTAAAAATTATTTACAAAAAATAAAACATACCTTCTAAAATCTGTTTAGTATAATAAGCTATAGTGGCCTCATTTTCCTTCAAAGGGCCCCATTTCGACCTTAGCAGCGCTGAAAGTGACCCCCCTGGGACCTGCTCCATGAATATCTTGAAGTAATTGTCCTCCGATATTGATCCTAGGTACTGAAAATATTAATATGGTTGTAATTAATAACAGAAAAAAAACGATAGCAAATATTTTTTTTTTAATGTCACTCTCACAATGTAAACGAATTCAATGACACCTAACATGACAAGCCATTTAGGTTTTAGATCATACATACATACATACGTTCTAAAATATTTACCTTCTTGGACAGTCAGGTAAAACTATCGAAAGTAACTTTGTTTATTACATTCTTTTATAGTCCAATATTGGGATAGAATTTGTTTTACTGATAGTTCAATGTCTATAATTTATTTCGTATATTTACTTCTGAACCTAATATTTTTGAAACTATTTTATTATATAAAAATATTTTGATATACAAAAATCTGTAATGTTTGTCATTCAACTCCTAAACAGCTGGATCAATTACAATAAAATTTTGTTAACTATTTTAGAAGGACCGAATATGGTTTCAAATTCAAACCACATTTTTACCTGGCAAGTGATCCTGATATTGATACTTCTAGGGACCAGAAAAACTATTAGAGTTATTAAAACATTGTCATAGCAAAAGTTGTCCGATATGATGAGCATTTACTAAATGTACATAAAAAATTTAAGTCAAGAGTACCCAATGTGAACAACTAAGGGATCAATAAGGGATCAATTGGGATCAATTGGGATCAACCAAATAGGTAGCAGAATAGTCTGCCCGGTCTAGTACTATAAATTCAAATTCAAATCATTTATTTCGTCTTAGGAACTAATAGCTCACTTAACGAATGACAAAAATTTATATTACAAATAACAATATAAAAAAAATTAAGAAAAAATATTTTACATCATTAAAAAAAAGTTCGTAAAATCTCGTTAGATGATACCTACTATATCATCGGCTTTATGAAACAGATACATTGTACTTAAGCCTAAGGTAAGCTAATGTCGGGAGGAAAAAAAAGTCGGACGAAAAAACTCCCGGTACTATTTTTTTATTAATTTAATATAATAAAACATACCTGCACAATGTTCCGATGTCTCAACTGTGAATGCAGCAATATCTCCTCATGTAATGGCTGCACATCTCCCAGATTCTTCTCAGGTATCTCTTTGACAGCTATTCTGACCTGAGTGTTGAGGTCTCTGGCAGCATACACCACTCCATACGTTCCTTTACCCAGTACCACACGCTTGTTACAATCGTCTAACTCGTATTCGAACTGAAATTGATAACATTTCAATATCTATACATATAATAATAAAGTTGAAAGTTAAAGGGCTCTGTTTGTCTATGTGTTTGAAAGAGCATCACGTAAAAACGGCTGATTTGACAGAACAATGGATGAAATACATAATGATCCTGAACTCGGGGCGTTATTTAGGCTTTAGTTTATTTAAATCAGTCCACTCTATCAAAAGTTATAACAATTTAAAGTTTGTATGGGACTTCTCTAACTGACGTAATTGACAGATGTGGTCAGCCATATTGAAAAAACTTATAACAGTAGCAGTCATTTGATTGCATCATTTCAGGCAACTAACTATCTTCAATACGTTTTGTTAAGGGAAACGTTTTTGTTACCGCGAGATAACAAGTAAAGATACGCCGAAGCGAAGCGATGGCGGGTCAAGTAGTATAATAAATAATAATAGATGTCGCTAGTAAGAAACGACCATGCTGCCATCTAGTAGCCAAGTAGAAACACTGTATAATGCTTTCTATCTCATTTTCTCGTGTAATTTATCTGTCTGTCTCTTTTAGTAAAAAGTGACAGTAGTCACTTTTCGTTTCACCGACTTTCAAATCACAACAATGCAAGAAGTTTTCGCTTCAAAAATATACAGGGTGTAACACTAAGAGATCAACTTTAAATATGTATACCTCGTTTTTTTCGTCGTGATTTAAAAAGTAAACAATCTTGGCACTACTTTTATTTATTTCATTAATTAAAAAAAATATTTAGAAGTATACAGAAACTTATTTTAACAATTAATTATTGTTTATTCTTAAATTTTTTTATTTGTGTCTGTCTTATTTTTAAATCAATAATTACAATAAAAAGACATTATAAGAATATTTACATTTTAAATCACGACGAAAAAAACGAGGTATACCCATTTCTTGCCCAGTTTTAACGCAATTTTTTCACTGTATAAATAATTAACTGTAATTATAATTACCTTTAATTGGTCTTGCATGACACTAGTATCCAAATCAGCAACCTTCTCATGATCAGCCGTCAACTCCCCCAATAAATCGTATAGATGCTGACGAAATGCTTGCGACGGTAGAAATATTTGAAAATCATCGGAATTCTCGCTGACGTAAAGAAATAGACATCTCTCATCGCGTTTGTATAGACTGAAAAAGTTTTAATTTTATACTTAACAAGTAATTCTGTAGCTATTGAAAAGTAGATTCCTAGCCTGGGGGTAACTATCCCCTCGGGGGTAAATCAGCTATTTTACGGGGGTAACAAAGAACCTAATTATTAGGATCGTGAAATAAAAAAACAAAGAAAAAAAGTAACTCGTATTGTTTTTTAGTAACTATTAAAAGACTGGGTAAAAATTGATGCTTTGATATTAAAGAGCAGCTTTCTAACAGTAATTACATAAAATGGATAATTTAATATCTGCTCATTACGGGCCTTAGCAAGAAAAAGTAGAGTAAAAGGGTCGAAATTTAAAAAAATCAAACTAAGACGTACAACTTACGGGACACCCTGTATGTATACAAGGTGTCACTTAAATAATAAATTTATTATTTAAGCTCATCGTATTATACTATCTATTAAACATACATATTTGATTGTACATGTAGAACCTGTATGTATGTATTTCAGAACACCTGTATAACCTGTGTATATATTAAGTCTGTATACCTGTAGAGCCTGTACGTATGTATGAGGGTCTACCTGTATACCTACATGTAAGTATGTATGTACGACCACATACCTGTACGTCCGTATCATGTCGGAGGTGAAGAGCCAGCGGTGCACCTGGCGGCAGTCGCCGCGCAGCGCGTCCAGACACAGGTTGAGTATCTCGACGGACTTCTGCTCCGCGCCCATGTTCACGTTCACGTACGACGGCATGTACACCTTGCTCGTCTCCAGGATCAACACCTGGGGGACGTTCAAGTATTACGTGACGCTAATTTTGACTATCCTTTACCCCCCAGCTCCCCGCACCCCTTCGACTCATGTAACGCGCCTTGAAATATTACATCATGTAATTTTAGAACAAATTAATGACGTTCTGAAATACGTCATGTAATTTTAGAACAAATTAGTGACGTTCTAAAATACGTCATGTAATTTTAGAACATTCTGTACTTCCCTTCCCGTGAAGTAATGTTTTTCTGTACCCTCCTGTTCCACGTTGAAAAAAAAAATAGTAATATACAGGTGTTACTTAACAAGTTCAATAAAATGAAAAATATCAAGAGCAACGTTTAAATAATTAAGAAAGTTTTTAAATAACTAACATAAATAGTTTGCAAAACTTACCGGGAATCGTATAATATTTTCACAGTTGCTTTTAGTGGCCTCCACAAAGAACTCCATCCAGAATTGAAACACTTGCTGCTCAGGAGAGAAATCTTCGTTCTTTTTACGAAACCTTAAAAAAAAAAAAAAAATTAGTAAATCACCAAGACCTATGAAGCTTTTGAAGACCTCAAAGTAAAACGACTTGCTAACTTTTTTTATTTATTTTTTTTGTTTTTAAATTTTTATTACTATAGCGAAGCAAACACACATGCGGAAATATTTTAACGTCACACATTATATACATTTTATTACTACATATATTTAATGAAAAAAAAAATAACACATATTTTACCTGTCAATTAGTTCAATATTTCCTATAGTAGATTTTAGGTACCAGTTGGGCGGTTTTAACTTGAACATACATTCCGCCGCCTGGATCGCCTTCACGTAGTCTTGAGCTAAGACCGAGATCTCAAAGAAAGTAGCCACATCCCAATAGTCTTTTAGAGAGGAAAGGCTGCCTTTTTTACCTATTAAATGATTTAAAATTCTACCTGGAAATTAAAAAAATATATATTTTAGTGTATTTTGGTGGATTTTTTTTACAATTACAGTAAATTGGTATACAAATACTTTACAAAGTAAAATTTTTGAAAACTAACAATGTTTTGAAATATATTTTGATTTTCAACGTTGATTAGTATTAGATACACCCTGTATAAAAATATATCGAAATTTTCCGAAAATTGTATTGAAGATTAAAAAATTAAGAAAAAAATGGAATAAAATTTTACAAATTAAAGCAGATTTAAAAAATAATATTAAAGGCAAAGTTTTTAAACTTACTTAAACTGCTATAAGTAACTTTTTTAACTACCTACATCAATAACTTAATTTCAGTAGTTAAATGTACTTCATTTTCTTTATTAGTAAGTAATACATACCTATATGCTGCAATTCCTGCGAGTCTTTGAAATCGTTTCCAGCTATGACCAGCAACGTGGCTAAGTTAATTCCCGCGTATTCATTTGGCTGCACTTCGAAACCTTGTCTGTACCTGAAAATTAATTTATTAGGTTTTTTGAAACCTTCAATGTATATCATATAAAACATTAAAAACGGTTACTAGAAACTAAAAATTAATATAAGAAAATAACCCTTTTAATATTATTTTATAATAAATACTTTTTTTTTTCGTTTTAAAAAGATATAAAATATATCAAATACGGCAGTATTAAGCATCCAATCGATTTATTAATTGATTTTTAATTCGATTCTCTATACCTATTCAATTAAGAATACATTATTATTAAATTTAACTGATCATTAATACTAACTACTTAATGCTTTTAAAATATAATTTCATACTATTTACATATTTGACAACAATAATAAATTTGGTTATAAACAAAAATCTGTCAAATTTGTTCAAGTATAACGTAACACAATTAAAAACAATTATGTTACGTAACACCGTAATCAACGTTACGTAACATATATTTTTTTAAACTACGGCAAAATGCAAACTGTTTTGTTTGATAGAAACGGTTATTTGTGAGTTACGTAACGTTTAGGAAGGAGGGGGGGCTACAAGAGAATCGATACGGCGCGTTAAATGCGGGACAAGGGGGACAAAACCTTTAAAAATTTGGTTATTTAATAATTGAGCGCTCCCTCACTTACCAATGTATAGCAGAATTCAAACTATCAGTGTCCGAGTGTTGGGACTCCACAAATTTATCCTTATAGATCCTCCCACACAGACATAACATATCGGGAAATCTATTTTCTTTCTTCTCCAAAGCTTTCACACATACTTTTAACGCATTTTCCCTGTCTCCTTCTTTATTTCTCCTGAAAATTGCGTATTAAAAAAAATTATAAACAAAAAAAATACCAGATGAAAAAAAATATAGTAAAAAAAATGTTTAGCCCATGTCACTTAAATTGAAGACGAACTCAATTACACTCTGTATGCTGAAATCCGACAAAATTTTCAGTCTTTAGAACGTGGCAAAAATCGACATATAGAAATACACTCTAAAAACATTACCCTCCTTATACAGTGAAGTAATAAGATGACAATTTTTTGTAACTAAAACATTCAATCCAATTCATTTATTAACCAAGAAATTTTATTGCAAGTAAATACTAAAATTAAAAAACAAACGTAAAATAAAAATAAAAAATAAAAAAAACAAACTTACCTATTCATAGCAAATGCATACATAAACCTTATAATGGGCATGTTAACATAATTCTTCCTGTTCATAATCGTCTTTAAATCGTCGACGACTTGCACTATCGCATCGTAGTCTTGGATCTCTCGATACGATATCAACATGTTGAGTATCGTGTCGCCGGACAACACGGCCGGGTCGTCGAGTCGCCGACGCATCGCGTGCAACACGTTGGCTAGCTCTGGGCCGCTGTATATCTCGCGGGCTTTGCGTAGGTCTGAGAGGAATTTCTCTTGTAGATGCGCTCTGAAGGAATGAAAAAAAATATTTTTTTTTTTTTTTATGGTTTCTTAGTTAGAAAATCTAGTTTTGCATTGTCTGTTTGTCTATCCGTTCGATTGAATTTGATACAGTCTTAAAAATGTTAAAAAAAAACTATAAGACATAGATATAATCTAAAGAGCATTTCACGTGAAGCGGGCAGCGAAAAAATGTGAAGTTCTGATTTTCTTTTATAATTTGGCTAATTGAACATGTATTAAGCCTTATTAAATATTCATCATTATAATTTTGTATATTTTTCCAAACATATTTTAGGTAATGTTATATCAAAAATTCGACAAAATTTCAAGAACGAAATTTTCAGTAGGTAATAAGTTCAGGTTCAGGTTCAGTAGGTTCAGTAGGTAACTTTCTTTTAAATAATTATAATTTAAAAAAATTAAACTAATTTCAAAAAAGGTAACCCAAAAGTACGAAATAACGGATTAGGGACATAGATTTTTTTTTGAGGTCGGTGTGGTTTTACTATGATAACTATATTGCCACCGACCTCAAAAGAAATTCTATGTCCCTAATCCGTTATTTCGTACTTTTGGGTTACCTTTTTTGAAATTAGTTAAATTTTTTTAAATTATAATTTTATTTCATACTTTTTAGTTTACACTTTTAACTAAAAAGAAGATTATTTTATGGGTATTGTGATTAATTATATGCTAATTAGAATTTCACTAAGGTTTAGAGCAGTTTTCCCTTAGATAACACGCTAACTCGTATATATTACTCGGACCATTGGGTCCGTATGAGAATTTTTTTTTTTTGGAAATTCGATTTTTTTTTCATGCGCACTGCAATTTGACCAGGGTTTTAAGACATTTTCTCTTTGACACCATACATGTAGCTCGTAATATTAGGCTATGCCGTGACACATTTTACTCCATATCTCAGAAACTACTGAACCGATTTGGATAAAAAAGATACTGTTCCCTAATTTGGAGTAAGTGTAGTCGAATAAAAAAAGAATGGTCCAAATCCGATTATTCGTTTCGGAGCTACACTTGGACAAACAAACAAACATACCCACATACATACATACATACATCTATGAAAATTTGTATATTTGTTTAGAAAGCCCTTCTAGATAATCCTGTGTAAAAATTTCGCAGTTTCAACAATATTACATACATACATGTAGAATTGATAACATCTTTTTTTGAAATCGGTTAAAAAATCGTACAATATCTGTACCTTATAATATTCAAGTTATATTTTTTTCTGATGTTAAAACAGTTTTTTGGGTTCTATCAAAATCTTTTGTTTTTTGATTAAAACAATTACATTTTAAGTCGATATTTACTTAAATTTCATATACCTACCTACCTTAAATTAATATAACAAGCTACTATAACTCACTTCATATTATGACGTAAATACAAAAATTAAAATAATAATAAAAATAACCCAATTATTACAATGGTGTCATTACATGTCAATATTGTGGTTAATATTTTCCTTAAGACATCAATACTTTGTTAAATTCAACACGTCAATTAACTACTCAAAATTCAACATAATTACTGTACCAGATGTTTTCATGAATTAACTTTTTTGAAATCTTTTAAAAACCTAGTATATTGTGTATTTGTTACTTAATATCTCCTGAACTAATTAAAATTAATTAATTTATTACGCCTTAGGAACTAATAGCTCACATAACGAACTTCAAAATTTAAAAATATAATTAACATTTTTAATAAAATAAAATAAAATTACACGATTAAAATTAATTATTAATTTAACAACATTTATGTTAAAGTAATTCCTAATGTCTTCATAGACAATATCTATCATATCATCGGCTTTATGAAACTGAAGACTTGATAAAATTCGATCATTATTAACTGAATTATAATGACTGAATTAATATCGATAATCGATCGTATTATATAATAGTTGTAGCACTTTAAGAAAGAAATCTATTCTTAGCGCCATCTATAGAACATGTACGACAACAATAGTACTAGAAAAACTTAGCCTGTGTGAGTTTTGATAACTCTAAATAAAGTGTATTTATACCATATATTATGTTCAAAATTTAGCTTTGAACACTTCACCGTCAAACTTTAACCATGTCAAATCTCAATTAGCAAATCTATTATTGTTAAAACTGTACCGAAAGTCGAACCCTTTTTATAGTAATATAGTTATTATAGATTTATTAAATAACTTACTTGGTTTGCACTTCAACATCTTGCAAGATATTCTTAAGCCGTAGTGTTAAATGTTGTTTGGGATCAGCTGTCTCTTCCCCCTTAAACTTTGTCGCTGCCGGATTAGTCGTCACACACGTGCCAGCCTCCGTCAACTTATACGACACGAATAGAAAATTTGGTAGCGAAATCTGGAACAATCAACAAACTAGTAACAAAAAACGAAAACCAAAAATCTGACATTTGAAAATGTTTATTTTCAAAAAATCTTTAGCCTAAGTTAATCTTACAATCGAAACAAATCCAATTACACCTCACATGTTGAAACCCGCGAAGTCGTTTTGGCTATAGAGCGTACCAAAGAAATGGGCATACATAATTACATACGCTCTAAAAAATTAAAACCTGTAATGATATAACATATGAACCTACTACTGTAATCAAAAAGTAAGGTGAATCTATACTAATATTATAAAGAGGAAACATTTGTATTTTTGTTTGTTTGTAATGGATAACATCAAAAACTACTGAACCGATTTTCAAAATTCTTTCACCATTGGTACCTAATGCTCCGTTATCTACGAGTAACATAGGCTATATTTTCTTTTAGAAAAAATGGGGGTCCGTAAGATATTTGGGTACTTTGAACCCAAGGTGTAAAAAACATATTTAATAGTTGCAGAACGACGTCTGCCGGATCAGCTAGTTTGTTTATAAAATGTAAATTATTTATTATTATTCCAAAATTTTTGATCTGTCTAATCTCGGATTTTGACGAGACTTTCACTGGCGGGTAGCTGATGAAGTATGGAGTAACTTAGGCTACTTTTTTCACTTTCGTTTTAGCATACGTTTACCGAAGCGAAGCGAGGGCGGGTCCACTAGTCAATAATACAAATCGCTGTCCTAATTCAATAAAACGTCAGGTAGGTAGTAGAGATACAAACGTGGCTACCAAGAGCAATTGACAAATTGAGTATAGGTACCTATTAACTATTGAGATTTCGTCGTACGTTTATTATAATATGAGCCCGCCCTCGCTTCGCTGCGGAAAACTTATGCTGAAACGAAAGTAAAAAACGTAGCCTATGTTACCCCTATTACGTCGGCTATCTACCACCAAAAGTTCCGTCAAAATCGGTCCAGTCGTTTTAGAGATTAGCCGGAACAAACAGACAGACAAAAATTGTGAAACATGTTATATTGATATGTGTACTATAAGTCATACATATGCATTAAGTCAAAACTGGCTGCAGAAAAACGTGTGCCGGGTAAGCTAGTGAAACATTTACTTATATTAGCATTAAGGGAATACCAACATTTTATCATGCAATGTATTTATAAATGCATCAAAATGATTTCTAGATCCTATTACAAGGGCATACGGTTGAAAATCTTTATAAAAACACATTACATATTCTAACTATTACATCCATATTCATAATATTGTTCTATGAAATAGCTCCGCTCCATTCATGTCAATAAATGTATTTATACGAATATGATTATACATTCATAGTATCCATTTAAATCAATACTAACCATGGTTGAAATTTAAGAGGAAAAGATTTCTGCTAAGTCATTCATTAACATACATACATTCGTAAGGAAATCAGTATTATGAATATGGTTTAAACACCAAGTCTTAAATTACTACAATTAAGGAAGGAACTTATTTGGTTTACTAGAAATCATCTATACTAAGAATATAACGCTGAAAAGTTTGTTTGTTTGAACGCGCTAATCTCAGGAACTACTGGACCGATTTAAAAAATTCTTTAAGTGTAAGGTAGTCCATTTATCGAGGAAGGCTATAGGTTATATAACATCACGCTAAGATGAACAGGAGAGGAGCAGCAATAAAAAAATATTGCAAAAACGGGAAAATTACTATAACAAAAAAGCAGACTGCTAAAAGTTGAAAGGGGTATAGTGAAAAAAATATAGCCAATGACAGTTACACAATGGAAACATCGTATGTATACATCCGTCAAGGTGTTTAGGCTGTAGAGCGTGCCAAATAAATGGACAGACAGACAGACATACATACATAGTACATACATACATACATACATACTCCGGACGCAGTTAGTAGTCAATAAGAGGAAACCAAAAAGTATACCCTATGTCACTACCAAAAATGGATCTATGGACGGACAAACAAACAAACAAACCCAACACACACATACACACAGAAATCCATAAAGTTTTGTTGAATAGTTTCAGATACCCTACTACATAATTCTATGTCAAAATTTCGCAGTTTCAGTAGTATAATTTTTAGATTCAATTCAATTTAAAATTCATAATCATTATTATATTATATCATATTATGTGCACAATATTGAAGTCATTTAATAAAACAACAAAGAAATAAGAGTTCTCTATTTCTTGCAATACTACCTAAATCATCCTTGTATAACAATAACATTGTTATTTCCGTTATCACATACTGTGGTCAGTTCAAACACCCTATTACATACGATTGATCAATAAATTGCTCATGAATGAAGTGACAAATTGTCACATAAAGAAATCGTGAATATTGTAACCATGCTATGACTAACAATTGATAAATTTATAGATACATTCACACAAAATATATTGTACTATTTTATGTATTTACAGTTTCATTGTTGCAAGTAAACTTTGTCCTTTAAGTATTCAATAGTTGTTTTAAACATCAAATAGTGCAATGTAACTTAAATGAAAAAATAATTGAATAAATACTTCATTAAATAAAAAAATTTTGGTAGCATAGACAATACAATCGCACTTTTGAATGTTGTACTCAATTAAAGTAAAGCAAGAAATTAACTAAAAATAACTGTATAAGGCAGGCAACCTGATGCAACGGTTACCACATCAGACTGCCATTCAAAGGGTCCTTCCTGGTTCAATTCCCAATGGGGCAAAATATGGAGTCAAGAAATTATAGGTGTATCTACTTTTTTTTAGTGTTCTAAACACCAAGACTCAAAGAATCATTATTCATAATTATAATCTGTGACCCTTTGTCTCAAGTCCTAACATAGAAATAAACAAAAATTAAACTCACTTTAAGCCTCAAAGTAGCGTCTGGATCAACATCATTGTACAACAGAACATTTTCCTTCATATCAAAGCTCTCTCTAACTCCCAGATGGTACAGCAAAGAGCTCTGCTGTAATTGTACGCTAAGATCAACAAGAGCTACGTCTGCATTGTAAAATGTATCTAAGACACTCGTCTCACCGAAGTCTAGCTTTTCAAACTGTAACAAAAACAAATAATTTAAAGGTTATTTAATTAGGCAACATTCAAGTATAACGGAACGCAATTTTTGAAGATTCTTGACTCTCCTTCCCTCTCATATAACAAGCCGTAAAATTATTATTTACCCTCCTTGTCACTCTGTAAATGTTACATATCACACAAATGAACATATGTACCTAAAAAGGTTGTTATTTTGCTGATTTAGGAGATTTATAATCCTTGTTTTTTTTTTGTAAAAAAAAAGTTACGTAACACTTTGTACGAAACGCATCATAAAATTATACAAGAGCCCCCAAATTTTGTTACGTAATACTTGAACGCCCACTTATGTAAGATATATTTACAGCCATAATTAACCCCATCTTTATTAGTAAAAATTTAAAAACACATAATTACAGTAAATATTACACTTATTACAGTGAAAACAGTATGCTTAAAAAACTAAAATTTTAACATAACAGTAATGGTAAATGGTGTTGAAGAAAATATGATAATTAACTAAGTAATAATTAAATTGTATTTTAATATCAAACATGTGTACAACCCATAAATTTTTCAATACAGAGAAATGAAAAATGTAAGCAAGATTTTGGTTGTACGAGTACATGAAAATTTTCCTTAAATTCAACTTACAAGAGAATTATGGTAAGAATAAAGGACCCATAGGTCCTTATGACTAAATATGAAGTATATTAGCCAAACTTACATGTATGTGATGTAGATTAGCATTGACAAGGTCCGATGCCAATCGAACCTCCTCCAACGCCCGTTTCCTGTGTGCCACATTCAGTGTGTGTGTAATGTCCAGGACACAGGCAATGTCCATCCGCGGGCGCTGGTTTGATCCGCCCGGCTGTATTGTGGCATTTGATCCATCACTACATACACTTTCGCAGATGCTTCTTACTTCTCCTATAATAATTTAGTACTTTACTACTTACTTGTACTATACGAGTGTTATGGTATTTTAAGGGTATGAAATTGGTTGAAGTTTTTAAAAAAAAATTTTACTTTGTAATTTCAGTTTAAGGTTATTTATAGTAAGTTATCATGTTTTGCCTCTAATTATTCAATGTCAATGGAAAAGTGAGTGACAGAGGAAACTTATACAATAGGTGACTATGTTCTCCGGAATAGCAATTTTGACCTATAAGATAGTCAAATACCAACAATTACTAACTAACTATTAATATTTGCTAACAACATTAACCTACACTAAAAGTTCTAACCTCCAAAGTCCCCTATTAACGACTTAACAACAACTAATATTTTCATAGATACCTTTAACAATCAGACCTATATTGACTAACAGTGTCACCATTTAAGATGTGTTACAGATGTTTATGAGCAGGAGATGGTGGCACTACAAGCTAATTAGCTATTTTAATAACAGACAGTAAATAAAAACATTGTAAGGTAAAATGATAGGTATTGTCTCCTGCATTTAACATTGTTAAAGTTTAAAATTTGTGTACTTTTAACTGCTTGGTTATTCTTTTGTTTCGTATTGAATAATCTAATCTTTTACGTGAAAAAGTATTTAAATAATAGAATTCCTGACTAGAAAATCTAAATGTTGCAATCGTAAATAAGGTTTTCCATTCAAGGTAAAGTACGGTAAGTAATGTTTTGGTGTTATCTAATCGTAATAAAATTGCACAGACATTTAATTGACAGAGTGAAAACATCATAATAATTAAGAAAAAAAGAATACGACGCATTCCTTTTTCAAAATCTTACCAGTGTCTTCTTGCGAAGTAGAAGTATTAGCAGAGCTAAATGTTATCATTTTCTGGTGTGATCACAATGCATTTGGATAGTTTTGAATGCGCATTAACGATTTTCACCAATAAAATACCAATCCTACTAATATTATAAATGTGAAAGTTTGTAAAGATGTTTGGATGTTTGTCCCTCCTTCACGCTCTAACCGTTGAACGGATTAAGCTGAAACTTGGCACACAGATAGTGTGCATCCAGGAATAGGACATAGGATAGATTTTATCCCGATTATAGGTTCCCTTGGGATAAAATCAATATTTTGTTCATCGACTTTTCCGCGGGCGAAGCCGCGGGCATCGTCTAGTAAGAACTAAAACAAAACCAAACAATTCAACACAACTTCCAATTCAACTTCGACTTGTTATTTAACAATATTACAATAGCAAAGTGACACAGATTAGTTGAAGTAGATAAATAGTGCTGGCCCTGACATACGGCACAGATTAAAACAGAGTTTAGTTCCTAACTATAGTTATCGTTACGTAACGGTTATTATAATGGTATGTACAAACACTATTATAAGTTACTTTAACCTATTGGAAATTTGTACTTGGGCGCCTTATATTATTAAATTAAAAGCGTAGATAATTAGTTCGTTACACCTGTGCAAGGTGTATAATTATTATCGACACATAAGTACGAAATGTTAAGGCTTATTTTAACAATTTACTGTCGTAACTTACAAAAAATAATACTAAATGTTTAGCCCAAGGGACTATGACTGTATTTTAAGCATAATTTTTAGCAATACCTCTTAGATATACCTCACTACCGTTTGGGACAAAGATTCTACTACGTTAGGTTAGCCTTGGTACGTTTGGCTATCGTTCTTTACTATATTTTTGATTGTGAATAAATTACCCTAGGTACCTGTGACATGTTAAAATAAAATAAAAGTAACGGATTTGTATACTGATACCGAAACCGTAATTATATTTTAAATAATTTGATATAATGTGCAACCAGAACAATTAGAACCAAATACTTACATTATATTTACTAACAGCAACTTTTATAAACATTTAACAATATTTTTTGTATTTAAATAGTAAGCGGAGTAAATCTGAGCAATTTTTTGTGTACCGTATCATTTATGACCCCATAACAGAGGAAATCTTAGTGTTAGATTGTGAATTTGAAGCTTTAATTATTTGTTATAATATTGTAAAAGTACTACCTAGTACCAACTTGTTGCATAATAAATTATTCCCTTATCTTTTTTCTATGACATAGTTCGATAAATAGAAATCGATTCCTCACGTACCTCTATTTGACTAATGTAATTGCTGGTTATTGCGACATTCTATCAATAGAAATGTCTTTTATTTAGTATGTGTTTTGATTTTGATGGAATAGCCGATCCTAAAACGGTACAACACTATTCACTGTATTGACCTTGAACCTTTATAACAGCAGTTGTGCCATCTAGTTGAAATTATGCCAACTACTTCAACCCAAATAAAGGTTACTTTCGAATATTGTAAAACAGATGTCACTATTTTTTCTTGATTCGAAGGTTACTGGCAGAAAGCTAGGAAAAGAAAAATAAAATTATAGGTAGGTTTTTCTGCTACGGTGCTTATGGCCAGAATAAAGTGTAGTAACTATGTCCAGATTTTCTGATATAAACTCTGAAGGATGTTTTTATTGGGTATTTATAATATGAGTATTAAATTGGGCAACGCTCTAAGTAGGTACCTTTACTTTATCTCTTAAGAATGAAAATGTTATCCACCAGATCCTCAGGTCTTTTAAAGAATATAATATTTCTGTAGTAAAATTTATATTTTTTTTTATTAAGTATAAATAAAAAAACCAATTATTTCATAGTTTTATTATAATATTTATTCTTTTAAAATATACTCTGGTAACAATAAAAAAAAACCTCTATTTTCTCCTAGTACAGATCACAGCATAAGATTACGGATTACAACACAGGAAAAATATATTTTTTTATAATAAAAAATATAATAAGCAGAACATTTTCGTTGTAGCAGAACAAAATTCATGTTGATTACAATATTTTCTTTAATAAATTTCATACAATTAGGTAATGGACTAAACTTTGGCATTTATTAACTTACAATATTTTAAAATTAATCATAATGAATAAATTAATATTACACATATTTTGTAGCAATATTTTATCTATGACGTACATTACAACAAAAAGTTAATAAGTAAAAGTTATTTACTTGAATATACAATATGTACCTTTACGGATATCCTAAAAAACATTTTGATTACAAAGACATTAAATGGATTACAAAATACTACTGCTCTAATAAACTATGTGTTCCTAGTACCTCACTTGCCGAGGATGATTTTACGGGAGGCCCCGAAGTTTTGTCCTGACTGTGTTGCTACCTTGTTGGTACCGGCTTGGAGGCCTATCACCGACTGCCCAGCCCTGAGGACGTCCTCACTGAATTCCCTGCGGTTCTCCTCAGCAGGCCTGGGACCTAGGTAAGGTCCTTTCCATTCGGGGTGCTTGTATGCCTGGGAAATAGAAAATAATATTAACACTTATATTTATGGTGCCTGTCAACGCATCATTATCATAACAGTATGTAACACATCATAACATTAGGTACCTATACAAGATCCCCCGTTTCCCCTAAATTGCGTTACGTAATATTTGAACACTAAACTTTTTGGGAGTTCAAGATGCGGGAAATGTAACTAATGTCAGTCTTATAGACAATTTTAATTATAAGAGAATGAATCCATAAACTCCTCGGAATTTTAAATCCGTCAAGCCAAAACGATTAGGCTTTAGGGCGAGCATTATGAATGGACATACATACATTAGAAAACTATTACCCATCTGGTGTAGCCGAGTCAATACTAACCGTTCTGCCAAGAGCAAAGATGGTCTGAGTGACGAGTGTGATGTTTTTCTGGTCCCAGAGATCCGTAGATTGGAACAGGTCCACGTCTGGTACACCGTACTTAATGCAGGCCTTCTGGAACCTAAAGAAATACTCTCATTATTTACTATCTATCTATCTAGCAGCCTTTAAACTGGTCCACTGCTGGACATAGGCCTCCCCTAGTTTGCGCCACTCTGACCGATCCTGTGCCCTCTGAATCCAGTTTTATTATTAACTATCTTTGATTAACAGTTAACATAATATTTTGGTTCCTTGGACAAGATGCCCTATTTAAGAAGGTTGGCTTAGATTGACAATAGGTGGTGCTTTTAATGAGCTTTTTCAAAGGATCAGCCAATCGATTCAAGGAGGAACTATTGCCATATTATGCCGTTGCATGTGGTAAGTAAAAGTTGAAACTTGAAGGTCTGGAGTAAGTATACATGAAGTAGTAAAGGAACAGCCAAATTTTCAAAAAGTAAAATGCATATCAGAAACTACTTGTCACTTCACCGAAGCATCATGTGGAAACCTTCCGTAAGAGTTCTCCATAAAGTTGCCAACCATTTAATCCCAACAGTGGGACAGATGGAGAATACTAGTTAGATCAACTTACTGGCTAATATTATCCATGAACTTGTAATCCCCTCCAGAGACGTTGACTTTGGTGATGATTCCTGGCTGGAGCCTGTTCATCAGCTTGCAGAGGATGATGCCATCTCGAAGGGCCAGTTCGTAGGGCAAGTTGGGAGGGAACCGTTCTCCAATCACTGCTTCGATCCATTGCTGGGCTTCTGCCTCTTTTTCTGGTTCACGTTTGCCAGCGCACTGGAATTAAAAGATGCGTCTTTTTAAGGTCATAGATGATGACGACTTAATAGTAGGTGAGTCAGTTAGTGATTACAAATATGGTCCAGGATCCCCAGGGATCCAACAGACCGACTGGGGTTTTATCAAAATATCCAACAGACCGACTGGGGTTTTATCAAAATAAGGTTCCAAGTCAGAGAAGTGTGCTATTCATAAATGGTAAATGAAACCCTAAAAAATTTTGGTTATAGTATAATGAGACGAATGTTGACACGTATACAAAACACCACCATTTTCGAAACTTATAGCGCCATCTATTATCACATTATGAAACAACTAGCTTTTGCCCGCAGCTTCGCCCGCGGAATATTGTTTTTACAAACCAATCC
>LGAG01001934.1:0-12277 GCA_001278395.1 Lerema accius
CTCACCTCGTGCAGGCCTCGGCTACTGGTTCTCACTTCATAGAAAGGTTACACATCAAAATAATCTGTACAAATATTATAAAGCTGAAGAGTTTGTTTCTTTTAATGCGCTAATCTCCGGAACTATCCATTCATGTCCATTTATCGAGGAAGGCTATAAGCTGTATAAAATCACGCTAAGATGAATAGGAGAGGAGTAAAAAAAAATATTGCGGGAACCGAAAAATTATGTCATATAAACATAGTGTATGTGCCTATTTATCAATCGAAATTAGTACCGTATCTGTTTAAAGCGAAGGATCCACAAATCTACACCTTTGTTCAATTATATCCATACTTGAGTACTAGAATTTTAAATTCGAAACATAAATCATTTAAATTGCAAATTGGTAATAGAACCAAACGGCAACCTACTGGCAACGTATAGCTTCTACTATTCCTCTTCACCCATAGATAAGTGCAATTTATGTAGTCCTCAAGCCCAATTGTAGATGAAGTATCACTAAGAAAACCCATAATGCACATAAACATAGTTACCTACCGACAATTTATTAGATAAAATCGATCAGTCATCTACTTATACAAAAGTAGCCATTAGTGGCTACCGTAAATAGTTGCGGACACTTAAAATGGATATGTTCATTCTCGGCGCCTGCCAATGGTTAGTCAAGCTATTATAACAATTAAATTTTATTTATCACAACCAAATGGCTATGGAAATCAATCGATATTATCTCCGTGCTAGTTATATTTTTTATTAACTTACTAATAAAGAAAACAGATGCCGGCATTTATGGCTGTTTTTCCTGCAATGTTTTTCTGTAAGGCCCTATTTGATGCTCTGTGTAATAGGTAAACTGTAAATAAAAAAAATCATAATACTTTTGCGATAAGCCTAAAATAAAAGAAAAATAATACACAAAAATGTATCTGAAAAATAAGTCATCTATTTATTTTTACGCGTATTTTATTTTTCTCTAAAAGAGCTGATTACGGATTGATGATGTTTTGAGTTCAATTTTCTAAAAGTTTTACGGCAAATAGCTTCTCGGTTTCTATTTACCGCCATATCTTCTGTGTATGGATAGTAAAAGGTTGTAACTATAATATTTTTAGTTATAAGGTGTGTCCTATAATCTTTAGCACTTCTATTCATTCATTTAGCATCCATATCAATTCATTGCAAAACGTGAATTACTCTAAGCTTCCTCAATGACTAGGAAAAAAATCGTACCTAGTATCGTAATCGTACTGAGTGGGCTCATGTATGAAGCAGATAATAAAGAAAAGTTTTCGTAGCCGAAACCAAAAATACTCGTTCGTGTGACGTCACACTTCCCACGATGTCAGTTACATCAGCATTAGTAGTAAATAAATTAGTTGGTAACTGTAGTTTTTTAACTACAGACAGTTTTAAATATGAACTAGTTAGTAAAGTAGGTACCTACTTGCGTAGAAGTACGCGTACATAATGTTCACAGGTCAAACGGCTTACTTAATTAATACTTCTAAGCTCGTTAACAAATGCACATTCTTGTGATTTTTAACTTGAGTCATTGCAATTATACATTTTTAGTAGTCTTATACGGAAATCCGTATCCTTTATAACTTTAAATTACAAAACAATTTGACCCAGATGGTTGTTTTATCAAGGTGACCGTGGCGCTAAGGCACATTTTCCTACATTTTCCTTTGCCCGAAAACAATTCCACAATCAACAAGGATGTTCAAACAAAAAATGAACCTAACGGAGAGTCACGAACTGACGAACATAACAGGACTTTCGTTTAAGAATGAGACATTATTTCCACGTTATTATTGAAGTATTCACTGAAGAAACAATTCACTGAATCATTTTCTGACTCATTTTCGAATAAAACCTTATTAGTCGCCATTATGCAAGCTTACGAGGAAGTAGAACAATACCAAATATAGTAAATGAAGCTCAAATATCAAGTTTTTTAAATCTTTACACCTAAATAAAATTGAAGTGTCTGTTTCTAATATTAAAATAACCGCTTTATGTTAAATACATACTTACCAAAATAACATTTTTTTTAATTTTTGTCTGTCTGTTTGATCCGGCTAATCTCTGAAACGGCTGAACCGATTTTGACGGGACTTACACTGGCAAATACCTGATGTAGTAAGCAGTAACTTAGGCTACTTTTTTACCTTTGTTTCGGCATAGGTTTACCGAAGCGAAGCGAGGGTGGGTCCACTATTGTCTTATAAAAATATTGTGAATATGAACCTCTTTATGTCGCTTAAGTCGTTCTCGGGCCAAGGCCGTTTGTCGGGCCGATGTCGATGTGATCTGTTGATTGTTGCCAAGTAAACAAACGTCGAAACATCTCGAAAGTACGCGAGTAACATATCGAAATGCACGAGTAATCGATTGATTTCAATTATTAACGATAATAGTCGACTTCTCTTTCTTGGAGATCCTCTGACGAACCAAGATCTCAATTCTCTAGTCACTGACCATTTATTCTTTGTAAATTAATTTCCAGACTTACTGCGAATTTAATTTTACTGGTAACTCATCAACTTATTTTAAAGTTAGATACCTAAGTAACTTTTTTCTAACCTTATCATCGATAAGTATAGATACGTATAAAAAGGCAATTTATACCAAAACTAACTCCTTCAAAACACGGAAAAGTTAAAGAAATGTAATCGTTAGAAAGAGAGGCAATGGTCTATCCCAAAAACATACGGCAGTTATTTCTGTCGGCCTGTCTTTAGCTAGAAATAGGACTGTGACGTCACAACGTCAAATATTTTCATCATTTCATCACCACGTGTGTAGCAATCACTTTCTATACAAGATTGATAGACGCTGATTCATTGATGATTTAGTTTTCTTTGCATATAAGTTGGATAACTTTTGTATAATACAACACTAATAATAGATCATTTGTTTGAAATAATTCGCTCTTGCTATGAGTGCACACATTTGAAACTTTACAATCATTTATTTTTAACCACCTGTAGGTAATTAAGATAATGGTTAATTAATGGAGTAGTTTAATCGATTGATAAGTTATAACACAACGGTTTTAAATATTTTGTGACTTTTGTAGTTTAAAAAAAGTATAAATTTGTTATAGGAAGGTATAGCCAAGTACAAATATTTCGTGGTCATTCGAATAATATGAACTTTGCAGCCAAACTTTGACGTTGATATTATAAGACCGATTCATAGACTGATCTTTCTGTTATTAACGAAAGAATGCTAATTGGCTAATCTTTAGCCGAATATATTAACCAAATTAACATAAGCAAGTGGGATTACGTAACTGTCATTTCGTACTAAACGTTTCTGAGAAAACATAATTTCTACTCTAGAAGATAAGTAGGTAAGTTAGTGTCTAGGTACTGTTTTTGTACGCGATTACATACAATACAAATAATAAATTAGTGACAACTACGACGCAAGATTAAACATTACTCTCTGAAATAATTGACTTGCTGCCGGAAATTGAACCCGGTATCTTTCTGACTTATGGTACGTTTCGAAAAGATCATTTACTACCAATTAGATTACGGGATCGTCAATAATTGCAATTAATCTACTACAAAGTGAATTAAAGTGTCAACAACACCTTCAAGTTTGAACCAGTAACCTATGTATCCGGCTCGAAGGATCAAAAACATACGCAAAAATCACGCATGTAAATGATGTCAAGGAAAACGCGACTGTCATATTGAAAGAGAACTTTATTTATAATGAAAAAATACGCTACTTGGCACCAAAATAGTGTAATGCATACTGGAATGAAAATGTACTAACAAGTTCGTACACTAACTTAAAATAACATTCAGAATTATTACAGGTATTTACTACTACAAATTAAAATAAGGGAGGATAAATCTAGCTATTCTAGATAAGGTCAAAGTCAATGTTCCTCAAATGATCCAGACAAATCCAAAATAGCATTAGGTTGGAGTATACTGTACTAAGCCTCCTTAGTGATTAGAAGAGACCTGAACCTTCCACTGAACTATAATTATTCCTACTATACCTAATATATTACCTGTAAGTACAATAACTATAAATCATTATCCTGTAGAATCACAATGGACCATCAACGGTCACATGTGGCAGGGACATGAGAACCAAAGCCATAAACAGACCCCAGATGTCCGTAGACCTCGACAATAAGTCGTCAAGTCGCCATGTTGTAATATTTTAATGGCACGAGCAAGTCGCAGCAAGTGACCGACTCACCGACGCCGGACCGACCTCGCTAAACTCCGCCATTTTTTCTTCCCTTTATGGTAAGCCTTAAGTCGTAACAATCGTTTAAAAGGAATTCCATTTACTTAAACACGAATAAAGTACATTAAAGCCATCGTATTGCATTGTACTTCATTGTATACCTCATTTTTTTCGTCGTGATTTAAAAGGTAAACAATCTTGGGACTACTTTTATTCATTTCATTAATTAAAAAAAAATATTTAGAAGTAAATATACAGAAATTTATTTTAACATTAAATTATTGTTTATTCTTTATTTTTTTTAATTTGTGTCTGTCTTATTTTTAAATCGATAATTACAATAAAAAGACACTAAGATTGTTTACCTTTTAAATCACGACGAAAAAACAAGGTATAAGTACTTACTTCATTGTAGTAGTATTACTAACCGACCTATCCTTACGTCCTTCCCGATTACGCCCAGCTGTGCTGTTTACTCCAAGTTCGACCATATGTTTCTAAAACCTTGTTTGACTTTATACGTCAGTATCGGTAAGTACAGGTACGAATGCGTCCACTACTTACTCACTAGGTCATTGCTAGGTCACTGTCTGCGCAAATTGGTAAATTGTGCTTTATTGCAGTTTAATTTCATATTATGCGTGCAGTGCTTACGTAGAATTATTCTTATAAAATAATTACGTTTACAAGGGCTGCACCTAAGCTTTAATACATAGATGATGATGCTTCTCATAAAATGCCTTTTAAACTATCAGGTAGTAATGCTCAATTCCCAGGATGGTATTGTAGAATAGTCATAACAATAGCTGAAACTGAATTGATAACTATTACTATAAATATTGTTGCTATACGAGTATGTTCTAGAATCATAGCCATTTTCACACTATTCATAAAGAATGAATAGAATATCGACTAACAAATAATCGATTGCACGACTTGCATAATTCGTAATTGAAACCATACCATTTTTGTATCGAGCGCTAGCAGTTACGCGAATAAAAATTGCGCGGGAATCATGGCAGAATGGCGGTCGTCGCCATGGCAATGTGCGTTTCCCGCGCTCGCGAATGACTCAACTACATAACTCGGTCAATGTGTTGCATACGAAGCAATGACACACGCATTTTTTTATTTAAAAACCTTAATGAGGTAATAAACAAACGAGATAATATTCAAAATCAGATCAAAAATAAATGTAGACTTTACGTGGCATTCTAGACCTATAGATGTTCTAAAGTTCGTTGAAAGACCTTAATAGTTAATACACATACTGTGAAGATAATGTAAATAAATTCTTAATAATCAATAATGTCCCAGTTTTAAGTAATGTACTTTTTATCTCAAATTATTTCGTTTCCATATCCTGTATTTTATAGAACCTTGTGCCACTAAACACGCATAGATAACTTTTTAAATAGATAGTTTAAAATATTGTGGATAATTATTTTGTTATGTAATGAATATTTAAACATATTTAAATTAAAAATTAATTACTTTGTTATCACTAAAGACTATACTGCCTCGTACTGGTCTGTTCGTATATCGGGTATTTCCATAAAAAAGATCTACATAATTACATTATGTATACTATTAGTAGTCCTTCGGGCGGGAACCGAACCAATTTTGATGAAATGTATAATATCCCTAGATTTTGTTGATGTGTGTACATCTATAGATGGCTAGCCTGGAACTACCGTGGTCTATGATACAAAACAAACATTTTCAGTTATCAAACGAAACGCGTTTAAAGTCACTATGTTTAAATAACCAATCAAATAATAAAGGGGTATTTTAATAATAAACTTACTTTGGTTAATGTTATGTTAATTAATTAATTGTTTTTAAGTTCAAAAATGCTCATAGATGGATTTAGCCAAAAATGTTACATCAACCACTTTAGTTCCAGGCTAGCCAGATACTAATATATATATAAAAAAACTGATTGTTCTACAATTGTGTTTTTATTCATCATAAAGATCACACATACATTAATTACTAAACAATATCATAATAGGTATTTATTTTAGATTAACATACATCAAAGAAGATACATAATGAGATGTCAATGAACAGATACACAAACATACTTTCAAATATTATCAATACTTATCTATTATTAATTTTAAATTCACCATATCTCTTATACCTACTAAAAAAAGAGGCATTCATAACTCCAGAATGCTAAGTTTAACAAAAAACATTTTTTTATAACAATCTACAACTCCACACTCATATTACTTTTGTAAAGGGTGCCTGGTATTAAAAAAAAATAAACCAAGAAAAACCGTCCAAACAGAGAAAAAGAAATAAAAATTAATGAATCTTATTGTCTCATTAGAAATTGAACCCAAGACCCATTGAACGGCGGTTTAGCATTTTAACCATTGCGCCATAGGATCTGCGAACATATTCATTCTTCTAAATATTATAAGTCTTGTTAGACTATTATGAAAAATAGTGATAGAAATAGGCTATTTAAAAAATACAGGGAGCCCTAATAAAAACGCAATAACGTAACCTAAGGTGTGAAAAAATTTGTCATAATCTATACTAATATATAAAGCTGAAGAGTTTGTTTGAACGCGCTAATCTCAGGAACTACTGGACCGATTTGAAAAATTCTTTTAGTGAAAGATAGTCCATTTATCGAGGAAACCTATAGGCTATATAATATCACGCTATGATGAATAGGAGAGGCGCAGCAAAAAAAAATCCAGAAACGGGAAAAATACGCGGGCGGAGCCGCCGGCGACTTCTAGTATTAAATAAAACTTGGCATGTTTACAGTTTATACACCTAATATGAAGGGCCTGTCTAGAGTAGTTTTTACAGGGACACACCGAAGCATAGAGAGGATTCACAAGTATAATTATACAATTATAATACCATTGTCTTCAAGGAAAGTTAAACAACCATGCAACATAGGATACAGTTCATCTTAACATAAACACCTAATTTATAAGACTGTTTCACTGAATATTATAATCATCACAAAACTCACTTCAGTTATATTCCCGGCACAAATCACTATTCGACAAA
Source organism: Lerema accius (assembly GCA_001278395.1). NCBI lineage: Eukaryota > Metazoa > Arthropoda > Insecta > Lepidoptera > Hesperiidae > Lerema > Lerema accius. The sequence continues at coordinate 7,264 of LGAG01001934.1, forward strand.
TGTTCACATTGTGTGACATTATTAACTCTAGGGGTCAATTGAATTATTATGTAAGCAGGAGGTAGTATTATAATTTATTTACTCATAGATTTTCACTAATATAATATTGATGTACTATGCACATGAAATTTATTTTTCAATCACTATGTATATTGATGAAAACTGCATAAAATCTTTTGGGTAGTTTGTAAGATCTATACATAATTATAGACAGTGAGAAGCAACTTTATTTTATACTACATAAAGATTAACTCCTCCCTAGTCAGCAAATGTAAACAAAATTCCTACCTAATGTTGCGTTTAAGTATAACGTAACGCAATTTTTTACTTTTGACCCTCCCTCCCCCCTGTAACGCACCGTAACGTTCTTCTGTACTCTCCCTAAACGTTACGTAACACAAAAAATTCCATTTTTACCTAAAAAGGTTGCCATTTTGCCGACTTGGATGAGTTATATTTCCCAGTTTTTGTAATAAAAAAAAATGTTACGTAACGCGTTATTCGACCCTCCCTTTTACGTAACACATAAAATTTTACAAGAACCCTGCCTCCCCCCAAATTGCGTTACGAAATACTTGAATGCCTGCTAATAATAATATTATCATGAGCAAAACTATACTTTCCCCCTTTTGTGCTTACTTAATAGTTCAATGACCCCTAACAGTGAGTAAGCCAGCACTATTGTATCTTCCTATGGTATTCCGGCGTCGCATTACCGTAGTCTTGCAGATTAAAAAGCGTGGACCGATTAGTGACCATATATTTAAGGAACTCTTGCATATGACTCAAAAGTAGCTGCAAAGATTTCTCATCCAAAGCGGTGTACGCTAACATCGGTCCCAACTTAGCAAATAACCTTAGAAGATGTATAGATCCATATATTTGAGACATTGGAGTATCAGGGTATTCGCTTAAAATCTCACTGTACTGTGGCCTCTCAAATTTGTAGAGTAATTGAGAACCGAGGGTGACATTGAAGTATTCTTTTATACCCTCGGTGATATCGACTAGTACGGATTCCTTTGCTTGATTGTGAGACTTGCTAGCTTTCTTGAAAGCGAGGAAATTGTCTACTATTTGTGCCACTGTCAATTTAGCAGGCAGTATAGCCAACTTTTGTTGTCTTGTAATGACGTCCCAGTCGTCCACAAGCCATACTTTTAGCTCCTCTGGTATTTTGATCTTAACTTCCACTTTAGATAAATACTGCTCTTCAGATTCAATGGATGTGTCAAGCCGACCTCGCTTCTTTCTGAAATTAAAAAAAAATATAATTACAACATAAGAGAAGTATTGCAATACTGTTTGTCAGTTGACAAATTTTTATGAATTAGATTAATAAAAGTTCCATGTTTTTTAGCGCAAAAAGATAAAATAATCGGGAGTTACTTCCATTGCTAGCTAGATTAATTCTAAATGATGTGCAGTTGACAATATTAAGTATACACTTTTTAGTATGTAAGTTTCAATTAACTAGGACAACATAACAGTCTGCAATTTTCTGGCTGTTCTTAAAATATTTGAAGAAACTAGTAATTATTAATAGAAACATAAAAAAATTAAAACCATCCTGGCTGGCACAGTCAGAACGAAACAGTCTAAATCTTGCATAGCACACAAACAAGGGTACGGAACTTGAAAACAACAAAACCTTAATAATATTAACACATGTCTGACATACTTAGGTTGATCAGAACCAGAGTCGGCCGGAGTGTCTTTACTCTGAGTCTTAGTGGCCTTGGCAGCCACCGGAGTACTATCCACTTCCTTTTCCTTCTCTTTCTCCTTGCCTGAAATATAAATAACTAGTGGTTATTATAAAAATATACAGTTTTTTTTTACTTACATAGCATTACAATAGTTATTAGTGAAAGAAAACACCAGATATAAAAATTTTGGAAAAAGGCCTAAGTTACATAACCTATTTCACAAACTATGCATATGTTATGATTACAAGACCAAATGAAATGGTTATACATACACAATGTCCAAAAATTTCAACCTTATGTTACAGTTGCGTATTTTAATAAAAATGTAGCTAGTATTCAATTCAACAACCAACTATTGCATATTCGTAACATGAAATAAAAAAATATACAAATAATCTGAGGAAACAACTTTCTTTTTGATCAATAACTTTAGTGTTGGTGAAATAATAGAAACTGAAACAGACCTGCAGGTGTAGAGGCCCTGGATTCCTCTCGAGCTGGAGTGCTGGTAGCACTGGCTGCAGCTTCTGACTTGCGACCTTTAGCGGGGGCTGAAAAACAATGACAAATGTGCATTAAAACTTGCGGTGTAAAAATTTAAATATCATCAAAAATAACCAAGTTGAATTATAAATTAGTTATGGGTATGGTAAGGCAGTAACAATAAATCAGAAGAGAATATTAAGTTAACATTGCCACTTAGTTTGGGGAAACCAAAATGAATTCCTATTTCCTGCGGAAGTAGCATTTAATGAATGACCAACAGAAAGGGCATTTGTCTGACCAGGCTGGTACTACAATGAGATAAGACCAATAGCATAAAATATATTAGTGGTAATATTAATACTCACTCTTTTTAGTCTTAGCAGGTTGTGCGGAATGTGCCCTCTGAACTTCCTTCTGTCGTTGAACATTAGCTTCATTGTACTTCAACACTCGGCTCTCAGGCACCCACTCGTCCCAACTGAAGGGCAAAACACATTTTACTATTATATTTTAATAGTGACATAAATATAACAGTATACAATACATTACACTATACATAAACTCCAAAAAAATTATTAATTAATAATGTACACATAAACAAGCTTAACATAAAATAAGTAATATGTTATAATGGTTATTTTTTACTTTAAGATTTATAACAAGATTTACAATTTAAACAATTATAGTAATAATAGTGTATGAAAAATACTTAGTTTATAATTTAAATTATAATTTACAAATGTAACTACTGATCAAGCTTACTTTTTATTCCAACCGGCGTAGTGAATCAAGTATCGAATGTGTTTGTCTTTAGTCACAGAACTCTTCAGACATTTCGCCTCATAGATCAATGGCCCGTGGAAGCAGAGAACCTTTTCTCCTGGAATTAACACATAGCTTTAGGTAATTCACATATTTTTAAAAATATTAATGATTTATAAAAAAATTACAAACCTTCCGAAAACTTGAGTTTCGGGGCCATGTTCGAAGACTTTTGGTGCGCCACGATTATGTATATACTTTACCCAAGTCAAGATAACTAGGGGCTTTTCAGCAAACCCCGATTCAGGAAATTTTATAAAGCGGTAAAATTATCAAAGGCTTTGAAAATTCAATAACTTCTTCCGAAATTCCAAGCAAACATATAAAATTATAAATTGAATTGAATTGAAAGCTTATAAAACTATTCTTTGATTGACATTGACAATGACAATGACATAACGTATTGACTGCCAACTGTCATTTAGGCGTACACCACAGGCTAAAGGAACATAGAATGTACAATGACACAGATTATACACGGAATATTCCGAGGAGCCGTATTAATCAGTAATTTCAGTTTATTATTCGATTCGAGATCGATGAATATTTTCAAGTTGCATAAATTAATTGATAGACTAATAATTTAGCTTGCTTATGAACTTATCTTCCTATAAATTCTGCACGATTTATAGATTCGATACTGCTGGTATTCCTCAGGGGTCTATACTATCCCCAAAGCACTTCCTTCTGCATTATTATCATTAACCTACAAACATCTCGTATTTGGCAAAAAGAAAAAATCAAGATCAAAAATTCTTTCTCTCATCCCACGCTTCTTAAATAGAGAAAATATATTTATTCAACTATATCTGCACAAGGGTATTAGATCTCTGGAGGAAAATTCTAACCACGACGTAACCTTTGTATTCATCGTTTCCTATCTACAAATCGTGTTACAGATTGCGTCACAAACACACCCACTTCCAGTTTTGACTATGTAATAATAAAAACATACATTCTATACCCTGGCTCGTGCAATCAACTTTAGGGTTAAATACATCGAGATAAGATTGATTCTAGAATGAACATACGGATTACGTATTTGAAAACAAGATTTACAGCATTGCTGACTAGGACTTACATCTTGGTTTTCGGCAAATAATTGTACAAAGAATAATATTATAAGCCTTTTACAGGGTAAAAAACTTTAGTAGAGCCTTAAATCATTTATTATTGTAGCTTAAAAAAACTATGCTACTAATAATAATAAGTACAATAACTAAATCTAACTACTGAAATGTAGGATAATCATCCTAGTAATAAGGATGGTTTATAGAAATTCAAAAACGAAAGTCGAATGTTCATCCTTTTCTAACAACTAACTTGCACTTAAATACTAATTCCCAAGAAACAAACAAACGAACATCACACATTTAAAATAGTCTATTTGATAAGAATGATACGCGTCGCTAACCTTTATTTTTTAAATGAGCGAGAGGTTTTAGCCTTGAGCGGCCAGTTTTGTGGCGACAGCTGAGCGCGTACGCCGTTTCCCACTGAATTCCGGACAAAATGTCTCAACAAGGCCCAGCGTTTGACGTAAATGCCATGACCCTGACGCGTTGGGTCCTCGCCCAACAAAGGACAGCACCCACAGCCACAGGAGACCTCACACAGCTTCTAAATTCCATCCAGACAGCAGTAAAGGCCATACAATCAGCTGTAAGGAAAGCCGGCATCGCTAAACTGTTAGTATATAACTGATAATGAAGATTACTATCGGAAATATTAACTTTGTCGGTTAGAGCGACACTGCAATTGTTTGTGAAGCTGCTGTATTTTTTCTCTATTTGCACATCTTTTAATTTTATGTTTCGTGACATAAAAAAATTACCAAGTCACGGAATACAGCTAAGTATTTCAAAATACGAATACATATGTACATAAAAATCTTTAAATATTTTAACCTTTTTCACTTCAATTTAATATCAGAGTCAGCTCGATAACGTACCTATATTTAATTAACATAAAAGATGAACTTTGAAACGCAGTTGCAA
>LGAG01001963.1:8784-25052 GCA_001278395.1 Lerema accius
CAATTGTTTTTTAATGATTGTTAAGTAGGTAACTTTCTAAAGAGCGTAGCACAGTAGTGCCTTAAAATAAACTTATAATTTTAATTTTCAAATCAATATAAACAGCCGTGGTAATAACTATAACAGTCAATTGAATCATCCGCTAGTTGATAGTGAGACCGGATTTCATTGTTTATGTGGGTTATACTGCACATTGCACCTCACCTGGGTTGCATCCATCCTGGTTACCCCAGTTAGGCCCAGTTTTATCCCATGGGAAATCTGGGACATTGGGCGGTTTTCAGAAAGCGTCTGAGAAATGCCGATCAAGTTAAAAATGAGTAATAAATTATAACTAATTTGTGTTACTAAGGGCCCCAAAGTCCTCAAGGGTCTCTGTCATGAGACAGACATACTGAAAGGGAAAAACTACAAAAGTACGGTTTTTTCCATTGTACCTACGTTGTCTTGGTAACCATCCGAGGAAAATTCTGTTTTTGCCAAATTTTTCTGGGTTCGCGAATTTTTCTTTTTTCTTGGTTTGGTTTAAGTGACAGCCCTGAATACGTAGGTAAAGTTAGGTTACACTAACTGAATGTAACTAACTGTATTAGGATGACCGTTTTCTTTTCATGACTATTTCGGTCAGTATTCACGATTAGTAGCAGTTGCATTCATTATGAAGAGACCTAATATGCCTTAGATTTGCAGGTTTTCTCGCAATATTTTCCTTTACCAAAAGTACTATAATTACTATAATTTACTATCATAATCATTGTAATTATTTTAATACGCATAATGAAGACTCTTGGGACTAAACTTTACTTATTTTCATGGAAGTTCAGTCGTTTGAGGTAACTTATCATGGTAAAATTAAACTTTAGACCTCCGTGCCAGAGTTAAGGCTACCAGGGTATCATGTGACATCAAGGTGACTTCATTAGCTCCAACGAATGAAATTGCTCATTGATCTTAAGTTATGAATATGATACAATTACGCATGGATGACATCATTTGATTTAAACGATGCAAGATGATTCTTTTAAATCAATTTATATTCTATATTATTATGGAATCATTCACGTAGTGTAATTATTCTATGCATTCACGTTATCTGCGTACTAATCTATACTTCTGTACTAATAATATAAAGCTGAAGAGTTTGTTTGTTTAAACGCGCTAATCTCAGGAACTACTAGACCGATTTGAAAAACTCTTTTAGTATTAGATAGTCCATTAATCGAGAAAAGCTATAGGCCATATAACATCACGCTAAGATGAATAGGAGAGGAGCAGCAAGGAAAAGCTAAAACGGCAAAAGTACGCGGGCGCAGCCGTGGGCGATTTCTAGTTTAATATTATGTAAATGATAGCACTTATGGGTAACATTTTAAGATTATTATGGGCACGAAATTTGGGATTTCGTATGCTTAAAGTTTAATAGATTTCTGCAAATCCTTCCGATTCATCACTTAAATCTGTTCGTCATTAACAACGGCTTTATTAATTGCTTCACGTAAAGCATGGGTAATGTCATACGTGAGACGATAATTTTAGCCCGTGCTATTTATAGAGCTCTGTCTAGCTTTAAATAGAGGAAAATTTGCTACTGGCATGAACATCAGGGTTTGTATTTCCTCTTCCGATTAACAGCTTCACTGCCATCGTCGGTCAGTGCTGACCGATAGCCGGTACTGTCTGACCGCGTCGGCAGTGAAAGTGTTAAATATACATATAAGATCTAAACTGTATATGTAAATTAGAATTAGTTATTACATTTAGTCCACCGATTTTTATGGTCTCTCAAGGGTTTAGACCATGGATTACCAAAGTGGTTCAGGTGGACCCCCAGGGGTCCATGGGAGGGTTGAAGGGGGTCTACGTTGGGGTGACGAAAAATGGGGGTTCACGATTTGTAAATGGGGGTCCATGAATATATAACTGATTTTGATGGAGTAGAATTGGAATGTAGGCTTCACTTCAACTATCAATGTTTTGAGAAGCTCAGTGACTGTTACTTGTAGGATATTATCAAAAAAAATAGAAAAGGTCCTTTAAGGTTCAGCTTTGAGATAATTATATTATTCTTAACAAAAAAGAAAACCGACTTCAAAAGTAAACTAAAAAGTAAAAAAAATATTTCTTTATGAGGAACCCAAATTATTCCGTGGCTATTCCGTGATTATGACACATCAACAGGGCCGTTCGACAGCCTTAAGAAACGTGACGTTTTGGTCAATATCTAGAAATTTACTGAATCGATTTTTTTAAAATTAAAATGAGACCAATGGGAAAGCATCAGCTTTCAAACAAAAAAAAAATTATCAAAATCAGTCCACCCAGTAAAAAGTTCTGAGGTAATATACAAAAAAAAATACGGTCGAATTGATAACCTCCTCCTTTTCTTTGAAGTCGGTTAAAAAACGAAGTTTGAGAACCTCTGTACTAGACGGTAAAGTAATGAATATAGACAAATTCATTTGAGTAAAAATACTGTATTGTACAGCATAAGTAGCTTTTAACTGGTATCGTCATGTTTTTTATATGATTATCATACTTAATGACTAACGATTTCCGCAAAGCAACAATTGGTACTATTATATCAGACACGCCATTTGTTTCAACTGGACTTTGAGACCAGGGGCACATCAAATTGTTGTACATACATACATGCATGACAATGATAAACGGTGATCTCATCGAAATTATATTGTACATTGACATTTCTGATACAAATTGCGTGTGCAATTAAATTGAATGATTGTAAAAATAAATAACATAATGTTTTTTACAAGCTTTTATTTAGTTTCATCTGTCCCGGAGTTTGTAATCAAATCTTGCAAGATAAATTTCACCCACTTCCCAGTGTCCGATTGAGCTAAAATTTTACACACTGGTCCAGTCCTGATGACAATGCATGTTTATAATAAGCATGTTGTGATACTGCTACCAGGATTGGCTCCAGACGATTGAACTTCTCAGACAAGAAGAGTCATCAAAACTTTTTAAAAGATGTGAAAAACATGTCCGGAATTATAGAAACAAGAAATAACTGCAAAGCGGAAGAATATGACTGAACAGTAGAATTATAATATTTAAGACAAATAATTTGGACTCGACCGTAATAACGAAACGAGAGAGATACGAGTAATAATAATATACCCATTTAACATATCGATGTCATACAACAATTGACACACCGCATAAAACGAGTACAGACAGACGAACAATGGGACTGAATTGAATAATAAATGGCTTGCGGTTATTAATATTGAAAGCAGGCGCTATATAAAGTAGGACCTTGTGATCTTATCAATGTGTAAGGAAAGATTCTAAGTACACTGAGATTTTATTTATGATAGCTCAATGATTATATACAAGAAGATAGCTACAGTATTCTGTAGCTGCGGACGGAAGTTATTGTTTTTCGAGCTTATGTATGTTTGTATCTTTGGCTCGCTCTACAGCCTAAACGACTGTAAGGATTTCCACATGATAATTTTTTTATTATTAGTTGTTATTATTCCTTATTTATTTCATCTATTTACTCATCATGTTTCGGTACCAATTTTTTAATAGTGATGATATAAACTTTCTTTTGTTTTTTTATTTATTTTCTGTACAACTAATCAATTACTAAAACGTAATTCGCCATTTGTGTGGGAGAAATAGTCATTGCTTATGTCACGTAGCTAAATCTTTTGTGTGAAATAATAACGCCGAATTGAGGTTAATTATAAACTGCGTCGAACGCAAGTACCGAATGTTTCTCCTTACGGTAAATAAAATAATAGTTTCGACATGTATATCCGCACCTTTATAAGTTACGTTCGCAATAGATACGAGCGAGAATTAGAAGGTACAAACGAGCGCATTAGAAAGGAAACTGTAGTGAAGTATCGCCGACAAATGCACTGAACTCGCACCGATAAATATCGTCGATCGTCGCCGTCACTATCGGTATTACGTCACTCATTGGCCATCGATTCGCAGCGTCTCGGGTTCACAAACATTAAACAGCTGTGTTGCTTCGGGCGGTGTCGCCTTTGTTCGTGCCAGGCTGCCAGGAACGTACAGTCGTGTACAGTACTCTTGCAATTGTATACAGCTAGGTACAGGCGTACGCAGTTCGCGTCGTCGAGTTCGTTGTCTGCCGTCCCGTCAGTAGCGAAACGCCAGTCGTGGAGGGAAGACGCGTTGCCGCTCGCTCGTGTTAACATAACAATAAAACATTAACGCTTACAGTGACAATATTTTTGAATTGTGCCGTGTTGTTAGTGTTAGTTTCGTTTCAGTGGATTGCAACTACTATCCAGGTAATTATTTGTTTTATTTTTTAGCTCTGCCATTAAATAACCATGCCTAACTAATATTAGTTGAACTCGCGGTGCGCCTGAAACAATAATGTTACATTGTTTGCACTTGCCAGAGACGATTATTAATTAGATTTAAATCAGAGACGATAAAAATTGTCCGCTCTTTGCCGTAACGTCAAACTAAAACAAGGCACTATAATAAAAGTTAATCCAACCATCTGAGGCTAGGAACCAACTGAAAAAACAACCATTTGGATACACAATTACTGCAAATTTACACCCATTTGACAGTAGACATCTCGAATACTTGTTAATAAGACTATATGGTGAAACAAACGAAGCTGAAACGGTGCTAAATGGAAAGAACTTATCCGCAGTTCACGCCGCAGTGGTAAGTCAATACTTTTGTTGTGAGAGAGTTGTCATTTTCCATTTTATTTGAGCAAAAACGTGATTAAAATGATATGTTTATGAGTTCGAGTTTTTAATAAAATGCTGCATTTATTAAAGAATAAAATCAAATTAAATAAATATCTATCTGTGCAATTCAAAGATTTTGAGTTTAGAATATATTTATTTCATAATCATTAACAGCTTATAAGTCTTTGAAAACTCAGTGTAAGACTATCGGTCGTCACCACTGTTTTTAAATTATCATTAATCTCAATGATATTTTGCAAGAAAAACGGTACATTTATCTGTATACAATATAATGTTTGAACATAACATTTTATGTAAACATTACGGGACATAATTTCCCTTTCATTACATAAGTAATATTGTATTGTATAGCTTGTTTTGTGTTCTAAGCTTAAAGTAAATAACGTTGTTATACATATACACATACTTCTGTAGGAATATTGATTAGTTTATAACGCCTGGGATCCTAACCTAGGATGTTGTTACAGTGGCAGCGGCAATACATAACTTGTGCAATTTTTCATTTTTTAACCGATTTCAAAAAAGAAAGAGATTATCAATTCTACATGAATTTTTTATTCGACACTTACTCCAATGAAATTCTATGTCCCTAATCCGTTATTTCTTACTTTTCAGTTACCTTTATTGAAATTGGTTTAATTAAAAACAAAAAATTGTTACCTACGGAACCCTAAAAACGGTCATAATAGACAGAGACAGTGTCTATCAATAATGGTCCTCGTCTTTATATTTTTCATCATAAAGTTGGCATTACATCTACAAGTGTCAATTTACGTGGCCCAGATTACATTCGTATTTCTGATCAATTATCTCAACATGCATTGCAATATAAAGGTACTGACGTGGTCTATATCACTTTACCATGTGAATAATATTCATCGCGACTTTTTCATCACCGAAATATTTGTCGGTGTTGATTTTTTTCGAGTGGAAAAGACTTACTGCTTGAATACACGAACCAACAGTCTCATTATCCTTATGAATACTTAGAAATCGTTTAAAAGGATGAATAGGAGAGAGTTATCATTACCTAACTGCTTATGTCCACCAAGGCTCGGGTATTAGTGAAGCGATACTGACAAAATTACTATATAGCATCTGTTAGGTAGTCAAATTTTTTGTTTTTTTTTGTATCTATTGTGGGTGTAATAATAATCCTTGGGAGATAATATTGATCATCAACCTTAATTTGTAGATGAATTTTTTTTCATCGAATATCATTAACTATACGACGACCCCGTAGTCTAGTTGGTAGTGACCCTGCCTGCGAAGAGAGGGGTCCCGGGTTCGATTCGATTCCCGGCCGGGGCAGATATTTATGTGACAGATAAATCTTTGTTCTCGGGTCATGGGTGTTAGTGATGTGTTATTTGTGTTGTCCATGCCACCCGCGACACAGGGAATCCTACTGCGGGGGTGTGAGTGTGTTAGCGTTTATTATTATTAACAATACATATTTTCATCGAATATCTGTTCTCATAATTTGCACCTGTGGGTGCTTTTCTTTTCATCATAAATAATATCCTATAGAATTATTAAATTTAGATAATTGTGATCAAGTTTATGTCTGTTATTTAGTAAACCACTATCACATTTCTGAAACAGAACCGCTTGCGAAACCTAAGAAAATTTGAATTTCACGGTAACCTTAGGTAAGCCGTTAAGCTCTTTATCCTTCGTATTATCGGCAATTACCAGACGTTGAAACACTTCTATTCCCGCAGACATTATAACCGTGGTTTTAACATCATTATTCTTTAAATATACTGTGATCTAAGTTGCCTGTATTTTTTGTATCTTGTATTCTTGCTACTTGATTAAAATGTAGCCTCATTTAGAGAACAACATTATTACACATTTAGGTACATCAAAAATGTACCTCAAATCACTAATGTGATTATGAATAGTTGGTTATTTCCCTTGAATTAGTATTATTTGTACTATAGTTGTATTCTATTTTAGTATCGTTCGTATTGTATTTAGACACTCCCCCAGTCAAACATTAGCAACTTACTAATTATGATGATGATTTTATGGATTCTAACAAAACAATATGGCTAAATACTAATTAAATACTCAGACAAGTAAAAAATATTATAATACGATTAGTACGTGTAACACTGTACTATGTTTACTTACTCTATGTAATGTATGTAATTATCCAAGACGTTATTTAATTATTATTCAAAGCTTATGTAAAACGTACGTACAAAATTTCCACGTCTATTTCATATCGAAATTGTTCGAGTTCGCAAAAAGTTGTTTTGAAGATTTTTTCGACTGTTGTGGTATTTTTTCTGATTGTCTCTATTTAAAATCATATTTTTCTTAGTCTTCAGCACTTGCATTTATTGTAATATGTTTCTAAACAAGTAAATTTATTTGCTCGGATTTATTTCGTATTACATCAAAATACCAACGGCTTTTACGTGGAAATAATCACTTCAATGTCACATGAAATGTACACTTTAAGAAAATATCTCTTCAATTTAGCAGCATCCACTAATTATTTTCTCATTACTACGCCAGCAAGATTCTTACAAGAGATTTCTTCATTTATTATTCGCTTGAGATTCACTGATATTGTAATTGGTTCTGTTTTGACTCCTCCTCCTACCCTCGCCATCTTGGGGTCATTAGACCAGTTTGAAAAGGTCCTATATTACTCGTTTTTTCAGGTTTTTTCGTCTTTTTCCAATCAGTTACCGTTATTTCGAGCTTATGACCGTCCTGAACAACGTTATGTTGTATGTTGTCATTGGCTCGACCTTTTCGACCGGTTTATTTTCCTCGTAACTCGCCGGTTGTGATTTTACGATTTAAAATTCGGTCACTTCATATAGTGGTGCTGTATGATCTCCGTATAAGAAGGAAGTAGAGCAGGGATTCCCTAACCTAGGGGTTCCGTAGAGTTATAAGGGTTCCACCAAAATTATGTTACATATTTCTTAATTTAATTGTGTGGGGTAGCGGTAAAATTTAGCAGGGAAATGTGGGCGTAATACGTAAAAAAGAAAAGTCCTCAACTTTGGGGAAAAGCATCATCAAAATAAGTCCATAAAGTTACGAGTTCAAATTCAATCATTTATTTCGTCTTAGGAACTAATAGCTCACTTAACAAACGTCATTTACAATATGAATAACATTACCAAATAAAATTAAACAAAAAACCATTTACATCATTACAAAAGTTCCTAAAGTCTTGATAGACCATACCTATCATTAAATTATAAACACAAAAGAAATAATTATGTAATATAGGGGTAAACATATACAAGATTAGATACGTTAACTGTAATAGCGTAGAATAAAACGTTGAAAAAGTGTATACTTAAGTCAATAACAACTTTCACTAGTACAGTCAGATATAGGTAATCATCAGAAAACGTAAGTAATCGTAATCGTAAATCATCAGAAAACCGTCCGTGCGTCCGTCATCATTTTATTTTCCTTGGCAACTCTTACCTTTAGGGTTGTCAACAATATCATTGTGAACTATTTTTTATTTATTTATTTACACTTGTCAGTGCCCTATGCAATAAGTTTAACAATTACTATCTAAATACGTTAAAAATGTATTACAAAATAAAGTTAAACGAGTATTTCTATTTAGCTTAATTATGTAAGCTATGAATTAAGAATTGTTAAGAAAGTTGTATTTTAGGTAATTTTAAGAATTTATTAGTTACAAAAGAAAATATTTAAATGTCATTAATAAAATTTGCGTTAAATTAAATGCGATTTATTGTGTCATAAGGCTTATGATCAGAGTCAGAGAAATGTTCTTTTTCATTCAGTTTTGATGGAAATAGGACATTATTATTGTATCTCGTAAATTATACATAAAATATACAATACTCTCGTTTCATATATTTAAATTATACAGTCATGAAAATCCCTTAAGAGATGTGGCAATGTATGACCCAATATCCATTTAAATAAAGCCAAAAGTTATATTAGATTTGTTTTAAAACTCGTTCGTATTGCACAGATCGACAATGTTTTTTAAAAAGCAATCTGTGAAGTATTTTTAGTACCTACTTATGTAGGTATATTTATTTAGAAACATATGGCACAACTGTTCCACGTTGATTTTCGCATTTTATATTTTAACTTTTATTTACTCTTTATAAAATATGCTGAGGAATATCACGTCAGACGATGTACAGTTTCTCACTTGACTTCCAAGTAATACCTATGATGTTTGGTTATGATCACGTTTTTTTGACGTATTTTTGACGTGAATACGTCATCTACCGTGGCAATTCTAAAATCGTAATGATAATAAAATTTAAGGGGATACAGTTTGGCGGTGTAATTTCGAATTTCATCTTCATCCAAAATTAAATTATATCACTGGATAGCAAGGGATTTAAGAATTAATTACAATATACGAGAACAGCGAAAAATTGTACGCGGTGGAGTTGCAAGCGTTGCCGCGTTTTGAGGTTATTTTACGACGTAAATACATAAAAATATATTATTTAAAAATTAACCTGTTGCATAAACGTATTCATGTACCATTCACAGCTGTGTTCATGGCTATATATCTATAGCCATTTTTTTTGTTTTTAACGGGATATTTCAAAACAATCGCTTGTTATTTTAGACACACTTCCCGATGCGGGTTATAAGAAAACTTTCGAACCAATATGGTACTCATAAGACCTCCTGTGAGTTCTGACTCATCATGACCTGTCCTGACTCATGTGTGAGTCTTTTTTAATACTTGGAACTTGATATAATATACTAGAGAAGGACGCAATAAAATGTATTGTATTCCCTTTTTTATAAAATTAGCTGGAAATCTCAGAACAATTGATTAAAAGATAAAACTTCTTCGGTGGTCTGTCTGAACAAGAGTTGTTTTGTACAAAAGTTAGAAAAAAAAATTTTCCTTTTTTTATCTAACAGGTGATAAAAGAATAAGCTAAATGAAGCATAAAAAAAAGATTACTTAACGCAAAATTAAATGTGATTTTTTATAACCAAAAATAAAAAATAGATAGGAAAAAAAAACATTCAAATCGTCTTCTTTACCTAGCTTCGACTTTTAAATTAATAAATTAATGTCGGATAATAACAAGTATTTTTTTCCATTTTTTCTCTTTTCCTGTGATTCTCTTAAAATTACGAAGTACTTCAACCACGTGCGAAGTGTATTTTTTAGTTATAAAACGAGCAAGAATTATGAGGGCCCTTGTACTCTCACGTTGCTAGCAGTGCGGATTTGAAGCGAAATTAAAGTTTAATTTCAAACGTCAGGAAGAAAAATGCTGCATTTTATGGCGTATTGTGCAGAAATTATTAGTGAATTTATCGACATTTTTTATTTTGAACTATTTTATATCAGGACTAGCAGTGGTATAATGCTTACAAAAAATCTCACTTTAACATTTTATAAATTCTTATTAATATTGTGATAAAAATATTTACTAGTGAGGATTATTAGAGAAACTAATTTTTCGAACGATTTTGGAACCGTAATTAAAAAAAAAATCGTATCGAAAATTTTCATAAAGCATTTATCGGCTTGTAACATCGTAATGACATAAGACATGTATGTGTTGAATAAATACTAAGAATTATATTAGATCAATATAAAACATGAACATCTGTTTAAACTAGAGCTAGAACGTATTCTAGGCCGTAGGATTTAATAGCGTCAGTGTAGTAATATGTCTTTTCGGACCTTTTTACGAATAGTGCAGGTAATGACTTAGAATTTAACATAGTTAAAGTTTAACCAAAAAAAGAACTGCAGGAAGCTTAATTTAATGTATAACATGAGTTACAATTATATTTATTTTGAGAATAAAAAATGCACTTATACTTAATTTGTTACACAAACACGTCAAATACATGCGTGAGACGGAAGGCCATTTAATAATATGACGTTGACATTGACATCTGTCTGTCATGGATATCGAACGACTATAGTTAATTATTGACAATCAGTCACGGTCAAACTTCGACCACAGACCGGGTCCTCTAGTCTTACGAAAATGGCATCCAGGATAAAGGATCAGAAGAAATTTTCTAAGAGTCAGATTAAAGTAGGGTGAGTTAGTTACTGCCACTATTACTTAAGAACCTACATGTGGTATTTTTGTAGACAGCTTGTGAAATTAAGCAAATGTCTTTGTTAGTGCGCTGTAAAACGACGTAGACATGAGTCAATCGTTTATCTTCATCACAAAGACTAAAATCTAGAACAATGGCCTCGTTGTTGTAGTTTGAGGAACACGAGGGTAGTTTGATGGGCTAGTTTTAAAATCTGCGATGGAAAGATTCTTTCTTTTTACCCTACCATGCTAGTAGAAGGGTAATGTTTTTTAACGTATGTATTTTTGTTTGTCTTTGACATGCTCTACAACCTAAACGGTTTGACGGATTTCAACAAATGAGATGTCTTCGAAATTATTGCCATTGCGTAGACATGAGCTGTATTTTAAAAGCCATTTATGAGTTGTATAATATTAATAAAAGTAGAAAAAGTTGCCACTCAATCGAGGGGATACACTAAATAAATCAATTGAATAAGATTCATTTCAAGTACAACTCTAAACATCGCAATCGTCTGTTATAAACAAGCAAAAAGTAAGAAATAATAAAACTAATTGTCTGAGAAACCTTGAAGGAAAATTGTATGCTGCTAGCATAGAGACAACTCAATTTGATTGCATTGTGATATTGTATGTAAAATCGGAAACCAATATCAGTTGAACAACAGATGTTCCAATTCCAATACGCAATTTTCTTCTGAAAGGTACGCTGTTGTTATTGAATGGTTTGATTTCTCTAGTGGGATATTAAAACTTCATGCTTATACTAGGCTCTTTAAAAATGAAATTGAACTTAGATAAATATTAGAAACAATAGTAATTAGAACTCGTATTGCAGTGGATATTAAATCGTAACTTACTGTGTCAACTAGTCACTTGTTCGATATCTCTGTCTCATCGTCATCATTATCATCATCATCATCACAACCCATAACTGTCAGATTTCTGGGCTCGGTTCTCCTCTCAAAATGTCAGGAGTACAAGCCATAGTCCACTACGCTGGCCAAGTATAGATTGGAAGATTTCATACAACTTGATAGCTTTATCGAGAACTCTCAGGTCTGTGTTACGATGTGATTTCCTCATGATGTTATCCTTCAAACCACAAGTATGAGGGCCTTTGGTTGCAGAGCAACAAGTTCTCATATCGGTCAGCGGAATAACGGTATGTTGAGTCGTCACACGTTTTGTTTGCGGAAATAACGATCACGACTTCTGGTGAGTCACAATCGTCACAGCTCGCTTCTGATATTACTGGAAATAGTTTTGTCAGCGTTGAAAAACAACAATATGTTTTACGATTTTTGGGTAGTGGGCGTTTACGAGATGCGTTTAAGATGGGATGGGGTCGAGTTGAATCTCATCTTATCTTGGGGACAGAAGGGATTACGTGAGTTTGAGGGGGTAAGAAACGTGTCGAAAATATCACAATATCTCATCAGAGGAGACGGTAGTGGTTTGGAAAATCGCCAAAAAGTCTCCGCATAATTACTTGGTTTAAGGAACTAACCTTTTCTATGCTGTTAAGCCCTGTGGAAGGCTTTTGGATGGCATATACATTTCCCATTCTTGTGTTAGCCACTGACCTTTCCGCCCGATCCGCACTTGCGCAGCGTGGTCGTGTATGCTCTAGGCCTCCTCAGTTATGAGAAGAAACCTGTGCTACACAATTTTAATAAACTAAAACGAGGCATAGTTTAATAAAAGTGTTCTAAAGAACAGTAGCGCCGCGCCCTATTTCAGTTATTCTTATTTGCTTAGGTCAGACAATAACGATATCTGTGACCTTATTTTTATTTAGAACGCGATACGACCCAAGACCTTGACATCGGTAGGTATTTATAACTTAAATAGACAATAATTTATTTGGTATACGGAAATTTAAATACGCTTTGATAACTTACTCGTACCGTAAATAAGGTTCTAGTTATCAGACAGATAATAATTATAATTAACGAGTAAATGAAAGTCAGTCTTATGTTTGAGCAAATTAGGTTCGAATCTTGTAACGTGTTCAATGTTCAATGTGCGAACGTCAGGGTGCCTCTGTAATGTGTAGGGACTTTGTTCTGTAATAGGACATTGGATGGACCCTTAGTGGTCTCCTAGTTTCGTAGTTCGTAAGCAAACTGTGAGGTTGTCATTTGTTTCTTGTCATCGTAAAAAAATATAGTTGAATTTAGAACCTCCTCCTTCTTTGAAATTGGTTTTGTAGTTGAAAATTACTCCCATCTATAAAAATCCCGCGTGCCTACGAAAACTGTAGTAGCCTTGATGTTATAAACCATGAAAAACAACGAAATATCTCAGACACCCGGATGGTACATGTTTACTTTAAGCCTCAATTACTGAAGGATAAATGTTTCAAAACAAAATGTTCTTAGCTGTTTATAAACACAGTTTATAACCAGGAAGGTTACTACCATCTCTTAGAGTAATATTCTTATTACCGTGCTATTTAATAATGATATGCCAGAACGTTGACGCAGCCGTATTATCATTTTACGTCCTTATTTCCTACTGATACATATATCAGTAATAATACAATTAAAATAGTATATTATATTATAGTAAATCCAAAATGGCATCATTAATAAAACAAAGTTGTTTATGACTTTTAGGAATTATATTCAATTTAATACTACCTAATATAACATACTCTGTAACCCGCGGGCAAATGGACAAATAGAACGCTATCATCGGCACCGTATTTGTCAAATTATTTTATGAAGTTCAGGAGTTAGGAAGCAAATTAACATTCACACATACAGATCATAATTAATACCTCTTCGAAAAGTAATTAGGTACGTTGATTACTAAGATTAACAAGGGGCTTGTACTGAGTTCTGAATTAACTGCTTTCATCACAATAACTACTCTCCAATTGGGTCACGATTGCTTCCTCCGGTTGTGTATAAAATCGTAGAATCGAGCGCTGTATTTGGCGGGATGCCAGGTTGCTGTTTCAATCAATTTGAGCTCAAAAATGTTGTACAAATTACGAAAATCAAGCATGCAACTACATGTATTTGTATACTCTACAATACAGTTCGTTCACTTCCAATGCTGATTCTTCAAATTGCCATTACTATGCTGGATTGCCGTTTAATAGGTCTTGGGTTAGATTATCAGTGATGCCGAAATTTGGATGCTATTCCGTGTCTGGGTGTGTCTCCGCTGTCTATTTGTGTTATCCATGGCATTCATGATACAGGACATCTTAACGTGGAGCTATGAGTGTATGTTACAATGATATACCTTCTTACCATAATACGAGCGTATATATTGTATGTAGTACAATTCTTGTATGAATGTTTGTATAATGTGGAATCGGCTTTGAGAAAACAGCGCCAACAATTTGGGTGAAATATTTGGGATTTTTTGGATTTAAAATCGATTAATCACGATTTCATTTTCGGAAAAGATATTGAATGATAGGGGCCATCTGTCCGTAACTAAAAAGTTCTTAATGTATGTCAAGAACGTGTTTCTATTATGAAGTAGTTATATTTTAAGATTTAATAACATTTATTTGACATTAATGTCCCATAAATTATATTGTTACTAGACGATGCCCGCGGCTCCGCCCGCGGAAAAGTCGATAAACAAAATATTGATTTCATCCCAAGGGAACCTATAATCGGGATAAAATGTATCCTATGTCCTATTCCTGGATGCAACCTATCTGTGTACTAAGTTTCAGCTTAATCCGTTCAACGGTTAGACCGTGAAGGAGGGACAAACATCCAAACATCCAAATTCCAAATATCCAAACATCTTTACAAACTTTCACATTTATAATATTAGTAGGATACTCCGAGTAACACTCGATCATCCGGGGACTAGTAGTCTATACTTTACACTGTCTAATACTTTTCGAGGTTATTCTACTTGTTTTATATCTCCCTTAATGCAATTTGGCCTGAAAAGGAAGCATTGGTTCTTCGCGGTATTTCGGTATTGAATTTATTTAGACATTCCACTCACTCATTCATTCACTCACTCACTCACAGTGGAAAAGAATCCAATGAAAATCCATACGTTGAAACCTGTTAAGCTCTTTAGGCAGTAGGCAAGAAAATGTACTTACGTACATACATACATGTACATAATCTTCGGAAATACGAATAATTATGCATGCATGTATAGATGTAAGAACAAGTCTTAAAATTCTAACAAGGTCTGATATTCTGAGAACTTGTATTTATTGATGTTATTGATTTTTGTTCCTCGTATACAACTTTGATTCTATATTAAACCGGATTGCCAAAAGGAAGATATATAATTTTGCTACGGTCAAGGACACATTAGACCGAGACGGCACACTAGCTTCTTTCTCACTTCCGCCAACCAGAACAAAGGCATACGAAAGCATCGATTATGGATTATTAGGCGTAATGCTATTATAAATACTTAATAACCTTCTTCACGATATCACGACGTAGTTTGACCGCTAATACTGAGACAATGTTACGAAAAAAATTGTGAAGTACTGCTTGCATGTATAGTTGAATTAGCTTAAGAAGTTTAACAGCGTAAGAAAATACTCGTTATCGAACTTTTTCACACAAAAGAAAAGATTGACTTTGAAGGAATTTTACATTAAGAACCCAGAACTTTAGCGTTATAAATAACCTTGTACTCTATCAATTACCAACTTCTCCATTAATGATTAATTCTAACGTTCAGACACAGTATTTAACTGATGACGATCCGACAGAGTAACGATGTCGCTGCGACATTACAACGACTCAATGCGTAAAGGCCGCGTTGCTAAGTTTACAGTGGAATAGCAACGTTTTCGTAGTGGCATCACCATCATTTACGTAGAATTAGTCTAGTCTTCTATTTGGTATCATCGTCCTCTTATTCTCAGGTCAAATCAAATCTCAGGAGAGACTAATTCTATGTAGTTTATAAAAGATGCTACAGTTTTCCGTTATCTCATTAACTGTATAGTACTCTAGTGCAGTGGTTCCTAACTTTTTCAATATGGTTACCCCTGTGACTTATGAAGAAAACTGATTTTACTATCTTTAAAATGTTATCGAAAGAAACAATACTAATAATATTTTTTGTATTTTTTTTACGATGCTTATAATAAAGTCCTTTATTACCCCCGTAAATCAGACAATTTACCCCTGTAGGGGTAATTACCCCAGGCTAGGAACACAGGCTGCAGTGTCTATCAGTTAATATTAGCCAGTTAAATCGCGGCCACTGCTCCTATCAAATTACAATAGAGGTCACATTGACAGCGGTAAGCCACAATGTCATAAAAAGTGGATTAGATTGACATGCTTTTATTAATATTTGACGATCAGAATGGCGCATTGGTTACCATGCCGGACCGTATACAATGGGTTCTGGGTTCGATTCCCAGCTAGGTGGAAATTTGAATTTTTCGGTGTGTGTTCGTTGTCTGCATAGGGATTCCTACAGTGGGGCTATGTGTGTGGCCCGCCCT
>LGAG01001963.1:25430-42079 GCA_001278395.1 Lerema accius
TAAATATTTCATGAAGTGTTTATGAAAATGGCGATGCGGTCAACGAACTCCTCATATCCGGAGCCAATCGCTGGAAATTAGAGACTCATTTCTCTATGAAAAGGGACTCAGGTCTTGTCTACCTTATCTCATTTACATAAGGTCTAGATTCCCGTGTTCCTAAATCAGATACGTCTTTTTATACATGCGTCGTTAGCTAGACAGACTGCCGGCATTGTTTTTCTATACCGGGTTTCCCCTTTCCAGTGTTCAGTTTAATGAAAATTGCGGAAAAGGACTGATTTACTATTCATTAGACTCTATTTAAGTACTATAGGTAGGTACAAATTATATAATTATGTATTAAGTTCATCATAATCATAAATATTGCGACATTTCATGACAGTTCCTACTAAATGCGTCTCTTTGGAATTTTGAATTTCTTAAAAAAAGTTACCTACGCATCCTAGTCAAAATCTTTAATGAATGAAGTAATACTAGGTGTCCAAACCAAATTTGTTATTTAATTTAATAGTTTGGCTGACTCTCTTTTTCCATTAATTTGTAGATCCAAATCTTTCATGGACGCTTGTACCTAAATTAAACAAGACATTAATCAAAATCGATCCAGCCGTTAAGTAAGAAACATACGTACGTAAGAATTTTATATAATTAATTTATTATTGAATTAATAAAACGTGTTTTACGAAGAGATAAACTATAAAAAGCACTCAATGATGACATGTTTTCAAATATAAATTATGTAATGACTATTGGACCTGTTTGTTTATTTTTATAATATGCGAAAACTAGTAAACTTTTAGCGATTTTATAGACAAAAATATAAATAAAAAATTACTTCCATGTACTTAATCAAATAATAAATGTTGGAGGAACTGTCTTGTTAGTAATAGGTGTGATGATAGTTAATACGAATATTAGTAGGTCTTAAATCGGTAATGTGGAAGTAGGGATTGTTAGTGTAGATTAGTCTTGTTAGTAAATATTGGTAGTCCAGTTAGTAATCTTGACTTAAGTTAGTCAAAAGATGCATTGCTGTACCCTTGGACACGTGATTATCTCTTTTATAAATATACCTACTTAATTTTTATAGAAATAATCCCAAGTTAGCTGACATGAGTAGGTTGCAGCCATCTTTCCTAGACACTTCTCAAAAGGTCACCTTAACCAAACTCATAAAACTAATGTATGCACATGTAAATATCATCCGTGTCTATTGTGTGTCACACGAGACTACGCTGATTAGCGTTTTGATGTGAATATTAATCAGATGAAGCAGATTGAGAAAGATTTTCCTCGTACAAGTTTAGATACTATATCTTATACTATAACTAGCAATCGGCCGTGCGGCTCAGCTTTTCCCGTTTTCGCAATATTTGTTATTCCTGCTCCTCTCCTATTCATCTTAGCGTGATGTTATATAGCCTTTAGCCTTCCTCGATAAATGGGCTATCTTACACTAAAAGAATTTTTCAAATCGGTCCAGTAGTTCCTGAGATTAGCGCTTTTAAACAAACTCTTAATTATTAATAGTATAGAAGTATAGATACAATGTTACTACATACTCATTATTTAGCTTTGTCTGTGTGTCGTGTCGTTCTTAGCAACTATATTATTATTCTTGACAGCACTAGGTAGAGGGTAAACCTATTGAAGCGTGTATGTATGATGCTTTTAAAGAGTGTATGTATGTTATGATATTGTATTTATGTGTCCGTTTCTCTAACACGCTTTTTAATCCAAATGGCTTGACGGATTTAAACGTGTGAGTGTCATTATTCATTTCGATTGTGGGAATAAAATAGGCTATATCTCTCGCTTCCCTGTTTGGTTTATTTCGATTCTCTAATTAGTCATCTAAGACACATTTTGTGTCTTAACTCCGAGCGGGCCTTTATTTATTTAAACTCATCGTATGTAGCTTCATACTTATACTAGTCTTAGACTATTTATTGCTCTAAGACCAAGTAAAATACAACGATTAATGCGGCTTTAATTGTCGTATGAAAACTCCAAGATTTCACCATCTACAGTCAACTGCAGCAGTATCTGTCAACCCAAGATATAGGAGGAGTGTCCTTCAACGCACGTTATTAAGTTTCGTCTCGAGATTCGTGTGGTTATTGTTTCCAGTTCGTCTTATATGAATTCTTCTTGTTTCAATACAAATCTGGAACGTTTGTAATTAGGCCACGTTCAATGAGAGTGCATGCTTAAATAAATAGTTAAGGGGAATTGAATAATTATTGAATACTTAGTTAATTTACAATCATATGTGACCAATTTAGAATGCGGTTTCTTCAATAAAATAAAATTTAATTACTATTATTAATGACAAATAACTATCGATCTGACAATGTCACATAATTATATCATAGTGAATGCTTTCACTATAACAAAATTAAATAAAGTAGCATAAACAATAACCGCATCAAAATCGGTCCAACTTAAAACACCCTTCTTTTGCGTCGGAGATAAAAAACAGTAGGTACGCAAAAAGATATAGGTAGCCTCTTGAAACGATTTTACAATCCACGATTACAATAATGTATGGCATTATGATAAACAGACTGATAAACAACATTGTATTTATCAGATTACTAAACAGGAGAGAGAGTTGAACAATCTCTGAAGAGTTACTGACTTGAGCAATATAATTACTGGGCTGTACAGTCGACGACATAAAGGATTCACTTATTTTTTTTTTTTTTATCGAGAGCATATATCGCTGGCTTAATGCTTACTGCAATCTATTATATATTATTATATTCTTCGTAGAAATATTATAGGAACGTAAAGTTTACATGGCAAAGAAGTACAGAAAGATAACTTTAACAGAATAACGAATACGAGTAACACATTCTTTGTTCCATGGTAGAGTCACAACGTAGTCAACTGCTGATTGGCAGAGTTAACACACATTTGAGAACTTTATGGTGAATTTTCAAGTAGAGGTTCCCTTACGATGTTTTTTCGTTTACCGAAAGAAGCAATTGGAATTTGGAAATTGGAATTGTAAAACGGACATAACTTTTTGAAAATTAGTGGTGCGTGCCGGGTTTGAATTTAGGAACTCCCATTTGGGAGACCAACGTTAAAACCACTAAGCTATTACAGCTTTATGTAATAAAAATGTTTTTTATTAAGTCTCCGTAACTTGGACGGAGTGTAACCAATTAGATTTTGCTATGGTATACAAAAACTTAAGTCACGGAAACCAAAAATATATTCTAACTTTGGCATAGCGACAACCCCAATGTAACTGAAACGTAGGAATGAATATTGAATGTCGTTACGCTGTTGATAAAAAGCGACCAAGTGAGTCGGAATCACTTACCTAAAGTTAAGAGTTCCGTACGAGCTTCTAAAGGAGGGTTAAGTAGGCGAATGTATGTATGTATGATTTATGTATGTGAGTATGACGTATGTACCTATGTATGATGTATGTATGTATGGATGTCCTTATGTGTCCGTACGCTCTACAGCCCTAATGCCTTGACAAATTTTAACGTGTGATGTCATTGAATTCGTGTTTGTAGGAGTGAAATCGATTGTAGATATCTATATATTTTTTATTGTATTTTTAATTACTTTGCCTCCAAACTTTACAAAGTTTTGCCAGTTAGGTTTCGGTTTTTCCTACGAAACCATAAAATTGGTTTATTTTTGAAACCTTGCACGCTAGTTAAAACTATTTAACAGATTTACTTATACTTTTGCGAGTAATGATTCGCAGCTGTTCCTACAAGTCATTCCAATGTCAGTCATTTAAATGCCGAATTTGTAATGAGACAGTTATTGTAAAGATTATTTAAAATTTAAAACGAAGACTCACCGAAAAAAAGTTTACACTATTTTTGTTAATTAATTGAATTTTTGGGTTAATTAATTAAACACAAAGTGCTCAGCAGACGTTGTTTTATCATTAATAATACGTTTTAACGGTGTCATTTAAAAAATAAGAATTAAAAAAAAATGCAAACTTTAAAATAATTGACTGAAAAGTATGAAATAACGGATAAGGGACTTACATTTTTTTATAAGGCCGTTACATAAGTGATTTATTATAGCGAAAACTTAATTTTTTATAGCTGGATTTTTTTATTTATTATTTTTTTTCTATTAATGACTACTTACATAGTGAGTAAAGTATTGGTGACAACATTCGCGAAATTATACAAGACATGGTATTTTTTCTTTCACCCTTTTTAGTCCTGAACAGAACGTGAACACCACAAGCTTTCAGTAACCACAACTCAAACTTACGGAAAAAGAATTTGAAACTAAAATGTAGGCGTTGAATAGGCTTCGTTTCTGCAGGGCCCTATTCTGCTAAGTGTAGTCTAAAAATAGGGAGGCTACAATAGCTGACGTAACAACACCCACGAAATCCTAGGGTTACCACTGAAAAAATGTCCGGAATAAATGCGTATTGATATAGCCAGATGTAGATTGGTTGAAGCTTCTTGTTCCGTGCACTTGTAAAGGCCGATAGGGCCAACAACAAATATCAATCGCAGTCCTACTAATCCTACTAATATGATAAATGTGAAAATGAGTAAAGTTAACTCGAGGTTTGTCATGATGTACTCGTACATAAGAGGCAGGGAATGATGGCAACAACCCCGTAGCCTAGTTGGTAGTGACCCTGCTTGCAAAGAGAGGTGTCCTGGGTTCGATTCCCAGCCGGGGTAGATATTTATGTGACAGATAAATATTTGTTCTCGGGTTATGGTTGTTACTGATGTGTTATTTGTGTTGTCCATGCCACCCGCGACACAGGGAATCCTACTCCGGGGTTGGTAGCGTAGCATCAAATGTAAGGTCGTTTGCAATTAAGAAAAATATAGTATACAAGTTAAAAGATAGGCAATATTTGCGTTCCCTCCGAGGGCCCACATCTGATATCGTTGGTTCCGTTTCGATAAAAATTTA
This sequence comes from Lerema accius, assembly GCA_001278395.1. Taxonomy (NCBI): domain Eukaryota; kingdom Metazoa; phylum Arthropoda; class Insecta; order Lepidoptera; family Hesperiidae; genus Lerema; species Lerema accius. Next base: position 30,366 of record LGAG01001963.1, read on the forward strand.
GTACGAGCTTAAAAAAAATTGTAGCCTAAAGGAAAAATTTGTAGGTGTAATACGGCCAACGCTATAACTCGTTAATTGTGGGCCCTCAGACGACCAACGACACTTTTTGATTTATGAATCTGGGCTATTTTTATAAATGTTGTGAATGTAGATATTTAGTAGGTAATTAGTACAATTATTATACATCAATATCAGCTCACCTGGTTTTTGTGGGCCCTCCGTTCGCGTTTTCTCAAAAATATCTTTGATCCTACAAATTCATTCTTACAAGTTGGAATGTTCGTGTTTGGTTATAATTTTGTACGAGTTCTAATAGTCCCTCTATGCCACAAGTATCGGCTTTATCACTTGTATTATTAAAAAGTAACAGCAATTTGTAATGTGGGCCCTCCGTCGAAACGCTTCATATTGATTAATCACGTTTATAAGTATTGTGTGTGATGTATAAGTAAACACAAGCTAATTTAAAATTGTAGCATTTTACTACAAAAAGATAGGCACCAGAAAGTGTTTATACTAAATATCTACATTCACAAGATTTATAAAAATAGCCCAGATTCATAATTCAAAAAAGTGACGTTGGTCGTCTGAGGGCCCAGAATTACCGAGTTATAGCGTTGGCCGTATTACACCTACAAATTTTTCCTTTAGGCTACAATTTTTTTGAAGCTCCTACTAAATTTTTATCGAAAGGGAACCAACGATTTCCGATGTGGGCCCTCGGAGGGAACGCAAGCCAATATGTATCTGATCTACTCTTTTTTACTTACACTCTCATTTAAAATACTTTACCAAATATAATATTTGACAACCCTATCCATGTTACGGGTAGTTTTACAGAGTGGGCAGGACAGCAAGCACTTCATATTACCTATACTAGTAGGTGTGTTCGCTTTTAACTTAACTAGCTACCAAGTTAAATTGCTTTCTATTTCCTGCTCTGCGTATGAGACAAATATATACTTGTTATTTCTGTTATTAGGCAGATATTTTAAATTCATTTTTGTATTAATAGGTAGAATTGTGTAGTGGTTTAGTGACAGAAGAATTTATGTCGCTCAGGCTTCAAACAAAATAACGACAACTGCTAAAGCTACGACTAAATGATCATACTTGCATGATCAACTTCACGTTTTTATCAAACATGCACTCCAAAGCACAGAACTACGAGTAACTAACAAATTGATCCACGATAAATTTCCACTCATTCACACATCCACTGCATCTGCTATTTTATTAGTCCACTAGTGGACCCGCCCTCGCTTCGCTTCGGTAAACCTGTGCTGAAACGAAGGTAAAAAAGTAGCCTAATTTACTCCTTACTACATCAGCTATCCGCCAGTGAAAGTCTTCAGTCGTTTCTGAGATTAGCCGGATCAAAAAGACAGACGAACAAAAATAAAAATAAAATGTTATTTAGGTGGGTGTACCGTGTTTACATAAGTATGCATTTAGTAAAAAGCGGCTATTTTATATTACAAACAGACACTTCAATTTTATTTAGTTATATAGATAATTTTCGATCACTTCAGATCAACGTAAGCAGCCAACGTACGAGATCTTACGTCTATAATGAAAGTAATGACTGACGTACTTGGTAGGTACTCTCGTACAGTAATACGCGCCGTAGGCGGTATGACGTGAAAATAGACGTCGTTTCGTAATAAAATGAGGCTTGAAATCGTTTTCCTTGCTACTAAAACGATAGCAGCTATGATGAATGATAGACGTTGAAAGCGAAACATATCGAACCTTTTAAAATAACATTCAACTCACATGGTTTTAACATCGAAGTAACACACCGGTTCTAAGCAAATAGTTGTGTATTTAGTTACGGATAAACATCAAGTAAAGCTAGCCATGGACTGCGCGATTGTATGAAATGACTGCTTAAAGATGCCCATGTATGTGCCCACATTAAAGCTTCAATAAATGTACTTAATAGTACTTTCTACAATGTGAGAGAAGATCCGAGTCTATTAGTGAGACAGTTATGGGTGGTGATGATGATGATGATGACTAAATTGTTACCTACTTTTAATCTATACTTTTCCCAACCTCTTGCCATCTTAATCCCCTCTTTTACAAGATCATGTCGGCCATTATGTTCAAAGCAATCCTTCCTCTTGTTTCCAGGGTATCCGCAAACAGGATGTTCAGGCCACGATGACACCAAGCAGGAAGATGGAGTCCAAGGGCACCCAGATTCACTTGCCACTCATGGGGCGCGGCAGTCGTGGTGAACTCAATGAGAAGGTCACCTTCTCTACTATCAAGTCTCCGGAACAACTCAATAATGGACAGTTACTTGGGTAAGCCCATTTGTTTCATACATTTTTTTGCTGACTGCAACGGGATAGATTTTCAAGTGTATGTAGGTATTTTTGGTACAAGTATAACGTATGATTGATGACGATGTTGTTAGTCCCACGCAGTCGAATTTTTTGATTTTATATTAGTGACTTTGCAATATATTTTATCTCTTATAAATTGATTCCTTATCGATTGTTCTCTTAGTTTTTCACATTACGTACTCCCTCCTTTAATTTTCATGTAACTTTAGTATGACGTCGTTTCAATAGCTCTATTAAAGGGTAACCTTAAAATGTCTCGTCATTAGCACACCATACCGATTCCATTTGTGGTCTTAAACAATGCTCAGACCCTCTAAAAGACATCATAATCTGTTTATTAAAATTGGTCTACGCTAGGTTTCTATGTAAAAAAGCTCTAGACTAGACAGTAAATCAATTTTGAAATATCTTTCATGAAGTCAAAGGTCACCTTTATGAGTTTGCTTTACTATTTTATATTAAACTTACACGATTACTGACGCACGCAAGCAGATTGTTACGCAATGAATTTCGTTTTTAAATGAAAAATTACCTAACAGTTTCTTTGTTTGTGTCTAGCTTAAAAATAATTAATTAATTTAAGTCATAGAAATATATCTTTTTAAGGTTCTTATATTGAAAAGAGCTGAATCATGTTATGTTTGTTGCAAAGAAACTACCAGAATTGGTAATTCCATAAAATATTCAATTCCAAAATTGTTTTTCACGTAGCACCGTGGCAACGGAACAAACATTTCCATTGACGCAAATCCTTACTTGAAATAAATATACTATTACTTAAATATACTAGAATTGTAAATGATTTCAAATTACACGATCACTTTACATAGCACCAGCTTTCCTGAAAATTATTCAAATATTCATCAGTTGGATTGTAACGGGAACATCTATGTTAATTTGCTTCGGCTGTGACATTGTAAATGGAGAAGTTTTAGAGGATTAATCAAAAAGACCTTTCGTTATAGAAGTAGTTGATGAACGAGCAGACAACCCACGAAACGATGTAAAACCATTAGTAAATTTAAATTCAATCATTTATTTCGTCGTAGGAACTAATAGCTCACTTAACGAGCGTCAAAATTTACAATGTGAATAACATGAGAAAAAGAATTAAAAAAAAAATTTCGTTATTAATAAAAAAGTTCCTAGTCATGCGTTGCGAATAAAATTGTAAAGAAAGAAAAAATTGTGCGTGTATAATAAAATAAATAATTACCCCTTAGCCAATCTGACAATAGAGACGAATCCTATGATACCTTACATGATGAAATCCGTCAAGCCTTTTAAGCCGTTGTGTTGTTGTATAAGTTTTGGATGTAAATGGTCACCCATTAAATGACCGACAAGATTCATGCTTGCCAACACGCTGGTCACTTCATCTCCATGGCACCACATTTCTCCATTACAATCCGTACCCACAAAACACGCCACTTGGCATTCATCCAAGCCATTCACTGAACATCTACAATACACGCCTGCAGGCTTCGGTACTATCACATAATAACTCTATTTATGCTGCTATACTGTCGTCAAGTCCATTCTGAAAATTGGTAAAAACAAAGTGATTCACTTGTTACCTATGAGATAAAACATGTTTGCCTAAACCTGAGATATTTGTGTACACAAACGTAAACATTGGTTTTTCCCTTTATTGTTTCCACAAATAATTTTATTTGTCTGTCTCTGAAATTATTTGAGTTTATGTCTTTATTTAATCAAGTTAGATTTCACATTTCTATAAATAAATCCATTAAGAAATAGAGCAGTATCTGAATTATGAGGTTTGTTGGCTGTAATGATTTTTCCCTCTGAACGTCTAAAATTTTAATTATTTCCACAAATTGGGTCAGTACTTCGTACAAGTGTTCTTGTATATTGAGTTGAATAATCAGCTTACAGCTTAGGGCGTTTACAATAGTTACCAATATAATGTAATATACAATGCTGTAGGGAAAATTACTTCAACAAAACAAAAATGAGATGTGAACCACTATACGTTTTTCCCTATTTCACTTTATGTCAACCATTTTGATGAGTGTGGCGTGGGTGCGCATTGTCTCCGCATCAAAATGTAGGTAGTCTTTCACTGTGAATTCATCCACGAGATCTTTATAAAGCCATGCAATTTAAATCTCAGCCGTATCTTGATCTTTTGTTTCGTCGCCAGTAAATTTTCCGGCCCTATTCAGTAGAAAACGTCTTCATACTAAGACATAGTTTAAATACTCACAGCACTCTAGTCATCGCAATAAAAATAAATTTTATGATACTTTAAACTTTTTTGTAGATTAACTCTGCTCAGAAAAAACGTTTATCTGTCTTTTACCCCTTTCTCGTACTTTTATTTTCTTATCTCTTCACGAGTACTTAAAGGACTCTTCAAGCTTCTTTAGTAGATAAATTTATTTCAAATTCGTTTTACTTACCTTCCTGTTTACTTCTTCCTTTAGTTAAATTTTAATTTTCATTGAGGTCAGGAGATATAAGTCAGTTTTATTCTTAACTATTTCTTCTACTAAATCCCTGTTTTCTTTTATTCCAGAGGCTCACAAATGAACCTATGCAATGGCCCGGCCGGAACCGCTACGATCACTGGTTTGGTACCTAAGATCCCAAATGGCTACGGAGACCAGAAGAAACCCATGGCAGCTCTTACACACCTTCCAAAACGACCACCAGTCGACATCGAGTTCTCAGAACTTTCCTACTCAGTCAGTGAAGGCAGAAAGCGAGGTTACAAGGCGTTGCTCAAATGTATCAACGGGACATTCAGATCTGGTGAACTGACGGCGATAATGGGCCCCTCAGGGGCAGGGAAGAGCACGCTCATGAATATATTAGCTGGCTACAAGTGAGTTTGAATTGGACATTACATATTTATATTAAGGTGCGCGCAGCAATTGACGCCGAATTGTTTTCATTAGGTGCAGACAAGGTCAACATTTAATTTGATGGTGCTTGGAACAGTCGTCAGGGAGTCGTAGATGGAATTAGTTTTGGAAATGACAAACTTTAGAACAATGGTAAAATGACACGAGTAAAGTTACTAATTTAATAGAATTTTCGTCATGAAATAGAAACTTTTGAAGCTTGTCGACTGGATTATGCAAACTGTAACATCTGTATTTTTATAATACCTGATAACAAACCGATATTTTTATAAACGTTCTTGTTCCAATGTTTACTTACGCAAAAAGATTATTGATGTTTTGTTTGGAGTATGTTCCTTCTCTGTTATTTACGCGTATTAGAAAATGTCTGGAACAAAGTACCGTACCTACTTGTAAAAACACAAAAGGTTTGACGCACTGATCCATTTTCGCGAAACGTGTTTCAATAACTTTTGATTTATACACAAAGGAGGTTTTAGCAGAGTAACTTTCTTAGAAACAATCTTCAAGGTTAAATTACCATACAAAGTTTTGTGCTGTTTATTTTGCTACCCAGCCGGCATTGTGTTCAATTTGCTTCGCTAAATAGAATTAATGTTTACTTTATTGTATAGTAAAACGTTGTTTATTGGTCCTATAAGCTCAGAATACTGACCTCAATCTAGAGTTGCCAGATAGATACTGGTTTATCATTTCCAGGATAATTTTCAAAACCTTTAGTAACTGTAAGAATGTGTTATCGAATGTTTTCGGAATATTTTTTTTCTGATTTCTAAACTAAAAATGCATCGTAGACTTTTTTGGAGTCTTATGTCAGAAGGTAACTTTGATTGTATTATTTCCTATCCTTCGTCTCTCGTTGGATGAACGTCTCGTTGCTCGGTTTTCTCCGATCGTTCACTCCATTTATTCCGGGGCAATCCCAGATTTCCTGGCTATTAACCCCACCCCAATTCCGTGCCGTTAGACAAAGATATCTTCAGAAACTGTAGACGAACTAAAACTTGAACTAAGCAAGGATTAGTTCTCATCCCATCTTGCCAATCTTACATCTAAAGCACTCGACGCTCCAACTATGCGACCAAAGCTATCTCATAATTATTCCATACAATATTCAGCAACTATACCGTGGCTTACGCGAATGCCAGTCTCTCCCTTAGGATTTCCACACACGTCACGTTGATTGCCAGCACATTTTCTAGGTTTTAGCTCAAACGAGGTCACCTAGTTATCTGTTAGTAATACTATCTCAGAAAATATTTAAATTACCCGGGCATGTTTAGTCCGCTTAACGATTTTGGAATCTAAAATATTTGGACACGCGCCAAGTTCAGTTGGAACATGATTTAGACGAAATAGAACTATGTGTACGTAGCCCTTAGATCGGATTAGGTAGGAATGATAGCCTAAAATAAAATTTGTAGACTGCACTTAAATTAGCTGGTAAAAATAGTCTGTTGTCTTAGGTTATTGTCAGACACAACAATGTGGCGTGCTGCAAAATGCTACCAATGTTTTTTTTCTTTATTTCTTGTCCGACAAAGTCAATGGTGACACCACAGACCTTCCCATTACTACTTCGTGATTCATCTTCTCGTTACTGACAATTTCCGGTTAAAATCCTAACTCATAACTCCATTGTCGGTATTAACAATGTGACCAAATTTTTTCGGGTATCAGTGTTTGTTACTGTAATAATCTTAGCGAGACTCATGAGTTTAATTAATATACCGTGTACTTTGTGCGTCTTGGCATAATTGCGTCGTGCCCTTTATTTGTTTAACTGATTTAAATTAATGATATTGCCCTGCCATCGCGTTAGAATGTAGTCGAGGTGACGCATAACGGAAACGTCATCTAACAATATTTTTGAAGTGAAAACTTCTTTAGCATTGTAATTCGAAAGTCGGTAAAACAAAAAAGCGACAGTAAAAGAGACAGACACATAAATTAAATGGGAGAAAATGAGATGGAAAACATTTTAAGGTAAGGTGGGGTAAGACTAACACACGGGGCAAGACTAACACTGTCTATTATCTCGATATGCACTTGAAGAAATGACCTGTGTGTGTTTTAGCCGGGAACATTTACATTTGTTCTATCTTACAGACTAAAAGAATTTCGTATATAAACTATACGTATCGAGATAATAGACAGTGTTGGTCTTGCCCCGTGTGTTAGTCTTACCCCACCTTACCTTATAGTTGTTCTGCTGGGCTACTAGATGGCAGCACGGGAATTTCTTATTAACGACATCTAGTTGAAGGTTTAACTTCTACTACATGTGAATTGCGCAATTTTTTGTAATGGTCTCACATTAAAATATGTTTTATTGACTTCCAGAACATCCAACGTTAGCGGGTCCATTCTCATCAACGGCAAGGAGAGGAACCTGCGTCGGTTTCGCAAACTCTCCTGCTACATCATGCAAGACGACTGCCTCCTCCCACATCTCACTGTCAAAGAAGCCATGAACGTATCCGCTAACCTGAAATTAGGCAAAGACATGACGGTTACTGCCAAGAAGATAGTTATTGACGAGATCTTGGATATGCTGTCGTTGTCAGAAGCCAGCGATACAAGGACGATAAATCTTTCTGGCGGCCAGAAGAAACGGCTGTCTATAGCTTTAGAGTTAGTTAATAATCCGCCTGTGATGTTTTTCGACGAGCCCACGTCTGGGCTAGACAGCTCATCCTGCTTCCAATGCATATCGCTGCTCAAATCGTTAGCGAGAGGCGGTAGAACGATAATTTGCACTATTCATCAGCCGTCCGCGAGGTTATTTGAAATGTTCGACTTTTTGTACATGTTAGCTGAAGGACAGTGCATATACCAGGGGAAAGTCAGCGGGCTGGTGCCGTTCCTCTCGTCTATGAATCTCCATTGTCCAAGTTACCACAACCCAGCAGATTATGGTGAGTTTCTTATTAACGCCGACGCAAAAAGAGGGATGTTATCTATACTAATATTATAAAGAGGAAACATTTGTATTTTTGTTTGTTTGTAATGGATAAACTCAAAAACAACTGAACTGATTTTCAAAATTATTTCACCATTGGAAAACTCCGTTATCTACGAGTATCATAGGCTATATATTATTTTAGAAAAAATAGGGATCCGTAAGATATTTGGGTTTTTCGAACCCAAGGTGTAAAAAGTAATATTTAATAATATGTTGTAGAACGACGTCTGCCGGGTCAGCTAGTAACTTATAAGTTTGACGTGTCTTTGGGTGTGTCTGTCTGTGGCACCGTAGCTCGCGAACGGTTTTTACCTTTTACGTATGGAACCTAACAAATGAAGTATTTAAAATCTTATCACCTTTCAGTGATGGAAGTGGCAACAGGTGAACACGGCGACTGGGTCCACAAGCTGGTGATGGCGGTGAACAAGGGCAACTGCGGACGAGGACAATCTTCATCATCATCATCATCGAGTGCCTCCGTACCGCAGAACTGTAACTTTAATAACAGCAAGAATAACATTAAGAAGGAAGCGCTTGATATTGTTATAGGTGAGAATATTGACAGTTTTGTAACAAAGCAATTTATTAATTATTCTGAAAATTTATTCGTGATGTGTTCAACTTGCCGTACATTTACGAATAATGAAACCACGTACAAGTTTGAGGTTTGACATGGTTAAAGTTTAAATTGCGAAAGTGCACAAAATAAAATTTCGTTTAAAAATGTGATACATAAAATGTTTTTTTTTTAATTTAAAGCCAAACGTACACTATTACATGTTTGGTGAATAGACAGAGCATACAGTTGTAGTCAAACGAAAGGCCATACACAGTTAACATTGTCATTAACAGGGAATTTTTAATGTATTGTTGACGTATTTAATTATGGTCAAATCAACCACAGACCTGTTCTTGTAGTTCTACAAAGCATGCTTATTACAACTTCACATGAGCTTTTACCCGTTACTTCCTCACTCAAGCCATTTGTTACATTAAGATAAGCAAGTTTAACCAATTTTTTCCTCTTCCAGATAAACCAACGTGCACTGTGATAGATATGTCAGAGCCAACGCTAAACACTGACAAACAAAACGCCTTAGTTCCCAATTCTATGAACCTCGCCCCCGCAACTTGTACCACATCCCTTCTCGACTCCAGCGAGAGTTTCACCAAGAAACCTATCAAAGCCGGCTTCCCCACCTCAGGCTGGAAGCAATTCTGGATCTTATTGAAACGGACTTTCCGGTCCATTCTCAGAGACCAGATGTTGACGCATTTAAGGCTATGTTCGCATACAGTCGTCGGGCTACTTATTGGGTTTTTGTACTACGATATTGGACAGGACGCAGCTAAAGTCATGAGCAATGCCGGCTGCATATTCTTCACTGTGATGTTTACTATGTTCACGGCTATGATGCCTACTATTTTAACATGTAAGTATATTATTGTTACCGTTTTTGTTTGCTTCTTTGTTTTCTGTTAAAATTAACTCATTACCATCAACTTCACAATGCAAATCTGTCCCACTGTCACACTCAGATGTGCAGGTTCCCTCACGATGTTTTTCTTCACCGACGCAAGTGATAATTAATCTTATCTAATCTATATAAGCTTAGTCTTCAATAAATAATTTTAGTGTTACCTATCACCTACTTTAGGTACAAATTTTTCTTTAGCAGATAGATCAGTAGAATCATCTAAAAACATTCACTTGAATTCAGGGGATTTTTAACCTTATTGCCAAACGCCATGTTCGAAATTCGTTTACAGAGAATCGCACGTGGCAGGTCCAATGATTTACTTATCAGGCAATCCAACGTCTTCTAATCATTCTAATCTAATTTAATTATTTTTTCAGTCCCTACTGAGATGAGCGTGTTTGTGAGAGAGCATTTGAACTACTGGTATTCCTTGAAGGCCTTTTACTTCGCGAAGACTATAGCAGATTTGCCGTTTCAGGTAACATATTTTTAAATAATAATCTATACTCTAGACCCTAGGTGTAGACCCGACAGCATATTCCATTAGCTCCAGTGCAATCGTAGCAAGGTTAATGGCCAATCTAATATTTGTGGCGAAAGTTTTTATGCCTCTAAAGGCCTTCGATAGGGCTTAATTAATCTCATCTCTCGATTACAATCGAGACCGACGATTCAACATGCCCTCCAAAATGGAAGCGCTTAAAACATTTTGCTTTTAGCAGCCACTTATTCAACTTTCCAAACGCATCCTTATTTTCATTATTTTTTAGATCACTTTAATCTATAATCTGTTGTGGACATCTCTATAATTTTCTAAAATGTCTAAAATTTATAACCATTTTACTTTAAACGGTCACTCATAACCCCGCAGTAGTGTCGCGGGTGGCATGGACAACACAAATAACACATCACTAGCACCCATGAACCGGAAACAAACATTTATCTGTCACATAAATATCTGCCCCAGCCGGGAATCGAACCCGGGACCCCTCTTTGCAGGCAAGGTCACTACCAAGACTACGAGGTCGTCAAAGTTTAGCGTTTAACCATTTTACTTTCCTCCACAGATTGTCTTCAGCGGCGTATACGTGATAATAGTGTACTTCATGACGGGTCAGCCGATGCAGACCGACCGCGTGCTGATGTTCACGACCATCAACATCCTCACAGCGTTAGTCGCCCAGTCGCTAGGACTCCTCATCGGCGCCGGCATGAAGATAGAAACCGGCGTCTACCTCGGACCGGTCACCACCATACCCGTCGTGCTGTTCTCAGGTTTCTTTGTCAACTTCAACGCCATACCGGGCTACCTACAGTGGCTCACGTACCTCAGCTACGTCAGATACGGCTTCGAAGGAGCCATGTTGTCCGTGTACGGGTACGGGAGAGAAAAACTTCACTGCTCCGAACCGTATTGCCATTTCAGAACTCCCAGTTTATTCTTAAAAGAGATGTCGATGGATCACGCCAACTTTTGGGTGGACGTCGGCGCTCTCAGCGCGTTCTTTGTATTTATTAGAGTAATCTCCTACCTAGTTCTAAGGTTCAAGTTGAAAATGATGCAGTAGTAGCACAAAGGCTTCGTTCGACGGTGATATTATCCCCTTTTCGGTATCGACCACGGATTGATAGCGGGCTAGGTACACTCGCGTGCATGCTTAGTGTAGTTGCGTAAAATTGACGACGTAAAATATTACGTGTTACGAATTACGATGATTTGTCAATTTTACGCTCGCGACAACGATTGTACGCGCCGGCGCAACAAGTTGTTACTGTAGGATAAATAGATTTCGAAATATATAGCTTTATAGGGTGCAGCTCGATTTAATTTAATTTGTTTATACATAGTGGATAGTTGGTAAGGTTTTACAGAAAATCGGGCCCATGACTTAATTTTAAGTTACCTAATAATATTTTTTCATTTGTATGTATGAAATGTACAACCCTTTGTATAAGTGCGCTTGGATTTTTAATAATAATTTACGTTGTCTGTCAAAATTACGCAAAATATTGACAAAAA
>LGAG01001963.1:54934-70280 GCA_001278395.1 Lerema accius
AGGTTTAAGAATTTCTGTGTTGTCCATGACATCTATGAACCGGGAATCCTATTGATACAATCCAAAAAACATTGGAAAAAATTTCATCTCAATCTCGAATAACCCCATGAAAATAAAAACAAAAAAAATTCTCGTTAACAATGTCCACAGTTCGAATAAATTTTGTTCCCTTCAAATTGTAGACAAATAAAAACCTTTGTTTTAGACAATCATGACAATCATAGCGAGTGTAGCTTAATAAATTTACGTGACTGTGAAAATCTCATTAATTTAAAAGATAAATAAGATAAAATCTGCACGGACAATTCTCATTCATTTCTGTTTCAAATTACAAGTTTCAACAAAGAACGCTGGGTTTGACGCGCAATTGAATTTGCTACTGTGTCCATATATTATTTTAAAGTTATATTTTCTATATTATATTTGATAAAATTGAAACATAAAATATGATCAATGACTCAGCAGATGTTGCTTTACGATTAATGTTTTATTATACTCTGAATATTTAAAAAAAACTCATATTCTTTCGTTTTCGAGTTTTAATGACACTAATGAAACTCTGTTAATTTTCATAAATTTACACAGATTGATCAATGTCATTAAAAAAGTCTACAGACTTACGGCGAAGAATAGTAACGTCTTATAGAAACCTAAAATTGTTTAAAAACAGTTTTCAGTCACGTTAAATTCACAGAGATAAGATATTACAGAAATGCCTTAAAGTACTTTTAATCACACAATTTGCTTACAAATCGTTACAAAACTAGAGAAAAAACTCAATGTCTATTTCCACAAAATAACTGTTACTATTATCTAATAATTGTTTCTTAATTGAATATGGTATTTACCTACGACAAAATTCGTCCTGATCTCTATTACTAAGTGTCCGCTTTTCAGTACATAAACATGGTCACCAAACTACTTCATAAAATGAAAGTTGGAATAGAGTAAAGAAATATTTTTTTCTACGAAAATACGATACACTTACATTATTCCTAGAGAATTAATTTGGTGAGTTCCTAATAAAAATATAATTTTAAGGGCAATACTTTCTTTGTTAATACAACTAATTGGACTCTCTTTTTTAATCAGAGTCCAATTACTCATGAAATGTAAAAGATGGCCCCAGGGATATGAGATAAACATTTCTAAAGTTATATCTTTGTTTATCAAGTAAAATGGTCGAGCGAAACTATAGATGTAACATAGCAATGATATTCGGAATATAATTAAGGGTAATATCTTAATATATTTCGAATTAAAAAGTACATTAATAAAACAACTACAACAACAAAAAAACAACAACAGTAAAACTAAAAATATTTCTAAGAATTTAAAAATAAATACTAAAAATTTCAAAATCGTCGAGCGCGTCTAGGCAACATTTTTTATATTATACAAATCTATTTTACATATAGTATGTGTATTTAAAAAAATATCAACCGTTTTTGTGTAGAACCGAAAGCGCAATTAAACTGGCGATACTTTTTGCTTCGCTGTTAGTAAAAGAGTTTAATTAAAGCTTTTGAGATACTGATTCGATTACAGCTTGTTTATCTATTTATTTGTTTGTATTTATGTATGTGTTACAAGTCAGCTTTTTAATTTATTAGCGCACAAGTAATTCAAAAAATTATGTGCGTATTAGAACCTAATTTTCCCTTGCCTCTGTGAAGGAAACTATTCTAAGGAAACCTGCACACCTAAGAGTTCTCCATAAAGTTGTCAAAGGTGTGTGAAGGCTGCCAATTTGTACTTGGCCAGTGTGGTAGACTGTGGCCTGTATCCCTCATTCTGTGAGAGGAGATCCTAGCCCAGCAATGGGACAGTTATAGGTTCTAGGGACGATGTTTTTTTAAAAAATTGTGCAGAGTCAACGCAACAATGATACGACAAAATGTTGCAATTAAGTGATTCTGGCGTAGTGTTATTATGAACTGTGGTGGTAGGTGAGTTGGTGTGAGGAGACCCGAGCCTAGCAGTGGGACAGTTATCGGTTGTGATGATGATGAAGTTATTACGATTTTGAAATATCATATCCTAATCTTATAAATAGGTATCGCATTGAACAAAGAACCTTTTAAACGTCAATCTGATTGTTAACAGTTATTTTCTAACGGGTTCCAATAAATGTACCAGGTGTAAGTTAGCAACAAAAACTGTTACAAAAAACAGTTAGACCATTTCTAAGTTAACCTCTAATGGCGTCGGGCATTACCACACTAATCCATTTCAGTCTGTGCCAACAAAAACGAACTCAGCGGGAAATGTCTGCGAAGTTACCCGTATCTGAGCACTCATTTCATCAATGGAAGCGCGAAATAGTTTAAAGTAATTCCAAGTGGAATACAAATGGAATCTAGAGGTTGGAACTTACTTGGCTCACTTCTTTTGGATTAAGTCTGGCTTCTAATTAAATCGGCTGGAGTTAGCCTTTCTATTGAATATTAAAAAATGTTTAAAACCAATTGAGTAAGAATTTAAATTGTAACTGATTGATGTCTATTAAAAATATGAAGGAAAAATACTGTAAGGAGTATTTATTCTACACTAGACTACACTAAATTTTTGTGTTTGTTTGTTTGTCTGTAATGTTAGAATGGTAAACAGATTAAAATACGGTTTTTGCCATTCTACTATAAAGTTGAGGTAACTTTAGTTTTTTTTTAATAATAATTTTTGTGTAGGCAATTAAATTAGAAGTGTAAGTCTATATGTATAATCGTTGATTGAACAATGTAATTAAAATCTTCATGTTTCATAGAAATAACTATTTATTTAATATGGCGGCACTATACAGTGATATTAATTTCAGTGACAGTAGTTAATCATTTTCGAAATAGAAATAATGTTTTATTGCCATTAGCTTTGATATAGATAATTGGACTTTGGATTAGTATGAACTCATGCAAAGCGTGAAAATTACGCAATAAATTATTTTCCTCTGGGGCAATACTCATTATGGATATTATATTCCCATTAATTCGAATGCGTGGACGTTTTAGGCAGTTGAAATTAACGTATGTAATCTGCACTGTGTTTGGTTTATTACAGTGCTATCGGACTGTCGTTTTGAAAGGTCCTGGGTTCGATTTCAATAAATACATTTAATTTATAAAATAAATTGTAACTCACAGAAAAAGTTCTTCTTATAATAGTGTTGTCTTACATGCTCCATAGATGGCGCTAAGAATAGATTTCTTTCCTACAAGTATACCTGCGTATAGAATGGACAGGGCTTTATTCCATGTATTCCACAATTATTGATTGATCCCTTGGTTGATTATTTTACTTGTGGTATAATTTTGATTTGATTGATTTACGAGTCTTAGTGCGGTATTAAAAACTTAATACATTTGAGTCGGTTTCAACTCCTGCACTTATCCGCAGTGGAGCAGCGTTGTGGAGTATGTTTTAGCCCGGGATTTCCAAACTGAGTTCCGTAGAATAGTCATTAGTGTTCCGCCAAAATTTGTATGACACATTTGAAGCACAAAAAAAGTTAAGCTTTGGGGAATCGTTGAAATGTTGAAAAAGACGTTAACCATAATAACCTCTTTCTTTTTTGAAATCGGTTAAAAAAGGTCATCAAAATATAGGTTTCCATAAAATAAAAGGTATTGTCTTGGTGCTTAACAACCTCTGCTCTAGGCCTCCTTAGTAACGAGGAGAGAACCGTCCTTATTAATAAGCCAAAGAATTGAGGTTAAACATGAAAGCCTCCAAAATTAAACCTCGTTTACGTGTGTTCTACTAATAGACAGTGTCAGTTACACTGTCCGAGTTTCCGTACGTCTTGCGTTTGCTCTCCGTGCAATCCTCGGCGTAATTGCAATGTCGTGTCGTCTTCCGTCTTCCCACAGCTTAACTTTGCGAGCCAGATGAGCTAGAGACAGATGAACTCGAGCTAATTGGAACTGCTCGGATATTTGCTTGTTACTAAACAGTTGGATTGGTTTGTTGTGATTTGATGGTAGGAGGTTCATTGTTTGATTGGGTATCGGCGTTTTTAATGTATGCCTTTCTTTTTTTAGTGGAGTAAGGTGAGTTGGCAGTAGAAGGTTGTTTGGCAGATAGGATGGAGAGGCATTAGTGTTATTTAAAAATATAAGGGCACTTTTTTCTTCTTTTGAAGTAAATGTAGACAGTATTATGTAGACAGTAAAATTAGATAGTAGACGACAAAGTATGACGCAAACTTTACCATGCTGGGTCGTTGTTCGAATGCAACGGAATCAATTTGAAAGATGACTTAAAAATTACTCTTGTTTCTTTATGTGTGTGTGTGTCCCTTGTCTTGGTGTCATCCATGCCACCCTTAACATACACACACACACACACACACACAGACAAATACATTGCATTAGTATCGCCTTTAATGTATTTCTTCTCTATAACATTACCTCGCTACAGTCGCTATCCTCGACTACTTAACATTAAAAAGTGTAAATTTTTTTCCTTTCATCTCAGCCCTAATGCTTCCGGGTCAAAGTTCAAACACATAATACCCTATTAATTCCACAAGATTTGATTCAAGAATGCGTTGCTAAGATGTAATGGATTTTTAACTTTATGCTTTTTTGATTAACAACAAAAAACAATATTAAGAACAAAAGGACGTTATGATAATCTTAATGAAACAATTTTTGCGGTCATATAAAATTCCAGTCCAATAAATTTGCTTTTTTAATAAGTTAAAGTAACCCAAGCTGTTATCAACATTTAGCTACTTATTGTTTTTTGAAAATAAACGAATTTAACAGTGGTATATTTTTTTTTACAAGTTCCTTGATTCTTACTACTAAAAGTTGTATATAAGATGTTGGCCATGTTCATTGTTTATTTATTTATTCGTCGATACACAGGTTCTTTAAAGTTAACTTTTAAATCCCACGTCAGATCCAACAAAGAAAAATATGTAAGACACTATAATCTAAAAATATGTTTTTTTAATACATAAATTGGGATAACCTGTTTCTCGTCTTACTCCTTTAAATTAAATGCTTATTCGGTAAATTATTAAAACTGTCAGTGTTGAATCAAAGTTTATTTATCAAAGTCGAAAATCGAACTTCATCTTATTATTAAGTCAAAATCCTCTCAAAAGTTTCTACACTTGTCAGAAACCCGCAAACATTCAATTTACCTGCGAAATAATTAATGTACCTGACTTGTTATAAGTTAATTGTTTCTGTTAGATACTTGACAACTGACTTCGATAGTAACTACGAAGAAAAACTGAGTTTATCAGACTACGTCTGAAAGAGTGCCGCATATTTGAGGAGCGTATGTATGTATGTTTGTCTATCTATTAGGGATGCTCTACAGCCAAAACATTTTGTTGGATTATTATAACATAATATAAGTTGTCATTGTATTCGTGTTATACTCGTACATATAACCATTTGCCGTCTCGTTCCAATTCTAAAGAAAAATTGGCTCAATAAGGTCTTCGTGTCTACAGGTCATATGCTGCTTATAATATAACATCTGCTCATTTTTTATAACATTATGGCCTAACGGAGAAAGTCTATGAATGATTACTATTATAGCTGACCGTATACGTTCAGAATTTTTTAGTCCGGAGATTATACTGACAGTAGGGACGAATGGGGTAGAAAGATCCCAGGGTTAAGTTGTGCCTCGCAAAAATTTTGATACTTAAGAGATATACCCCGGCTCTTTCAACCCCGCTCTCCCCTACTGTGAATCCCTGATCACGATTCCAAACCTATCCGGCCAGCTTTAACGTTTACCCTTACTTGTTTACGTCATCGCTGGCCTTAACTTTACGTGACAGATTTGTTTCCGACATCGCCATGTTGCCAACGTCGTAAGAATTTCCAAACTTCTATTTTCCGACAGAAATTTCGCATGGAAGTACCTAAACCCTTATCACGAGGGAATGGTTAACTCACCTGTCAGATTTGTGAAAAATCCCCTTATCGTGACGAGTTTGGAACTTTGTAATAGAAGTCGTTGGAAAAAGCTCGTCATGTAAATGGATTAGTGACGACAGGAACTTGATGCAGAAGCTTCTGTTTAAAGTGAAAGTCAAATTGTTTATTGTGTTTTAAGTCAAAGATGATTTGTTTTGAACTAGAGACTCGAGCTCGAATTCGACTATAACTTACGAGTAATTATACATTGTTGCACGTAAAACTTAAATAATATAATGTCTATAATTAAAACATATAATACTGCTTTCATATTTCATATCAAAATGGGTCCAAAATGGGTAAATTTTAGCGGAAGACCTCGACATCTTTATGTGAAAATCCATGTAAAATATTTACGCCAATCTATGCGTCCAACAAATACCGGGTGCGGATAAAATATGGGCACGTAAGCTGCGTTCTAATAGTTGCCCCGTGCAAGCGCACTAGATAACTTATAAAGGGCGTGGTCATATTAAGCTCTAGTAACCATTAGTTTGGGTCGCTATGGACACATTTGATCTTATTATCTTATTGATCAATCTACTTTTTATTAATAATTTGTCTCATGTTTGGCTAACCATAAATAATGATGGCTAACCATAAATGAGGTTTTTTTGTTAGGTACAAAAACTCAATAAAAGATGATACCATCAATACAAAAGTTACTCGAAAGTTGTGTTAGGAGTATACATTGTGCTGAACTAGAACAACGTCAGCCGAGTCAGCGCGTGAAAAATGTTTTGTATAAACAAAAGATCATACGTGAGGTTATAATAGTACGAAAAATCTAACCTTACACGTAACACAGATACCTACATTATAGCGCAATCCGGACTTATCCTACTATTCAGTACTGCATGGAAACTCCACGTGAACTCCTTAAAGCAAGACTTAAACCAACGCAGATGTATATTATGGCGTAATAAATAATATACACTTGACGAGTTACTCTTACCTTTTAATGTAGCAGATGTTTTAGTACATTTATTTCTTAATCAATGTTTTGAAGTCAGACTGGCACGTAAAAGAAGTTTTTAAGCAACTTATACGACAGTTGATAAGCCACGAGTATGTTAAGCATAAACCTTCTTTCCCCCTCCACTGGAGCAACATGGTAGACTATGCTTAGTGCAGTCTTAGACTAGCGTATTTTTCTGCGCGTATACGGTCGTTTCAGCATACGCGCAGACGGACGCGCGTAAACTGTCATATTTCTATGTGTTTGCTCGAACCGGTAATGGCGTTTTGTCATTATCAACATTGATACGAGCTTAGAAGCGCGTCAACGCTCGTTCAAGTTGCACGTGTGTCAAAAGGCGCGTATATAGGTGCCTACATGCGCTTTCAAAGACGAGCTTATACGCCTGTAAACAACGCTCGTCTGAAACCGATCAGGCCTCCCTAATTACGAGGACATAATACTCAGATATTAGCCATTAATGGGTTAATACCATTCAAAACTTTAGAATAATCACCTTTAATTATACGAGTATTAAGGTACTTACACATGTATGCTCGGTAATGCTAAAAACTTTAGTGTTATTAATATTTAAGTATTTCGCTACATTTTATAAGAGTGCAATAAAACTACAAGTTGTAATGAATACTTGATGTGTTCGTTCGTATAAGTTACTGGTAGTGAGCTACCATTTAAATTTAATAAACAAAATGCAGCACAATTTACTGAGACAGTTTCATTTAAAAGAGCACTTGGTTTAAGAATTTTATGTTCGGTCTGGGATGGAGGGGTGGCGAGTGTTTTTATAAAATATTTAGTTTTAGTAATATAGTTGGAATTATCTTTGCTTGTTTCAAATTCAAATCATTTATTTCGTCTTAGGAACTAATAGCTCACTTAAAAAATGTCAAAACTTACAATATAAATAACATTATAAAAATTAAGAAAATGTAATTTAAATCAATTTTAAAAAAAAGTTCCTAAAGTCTCGTTAGACGGTACCTAACAATGACATTATTTGATGACGGTATCGATGGCTTTCGACAAGCCAAATAAGTGTTTTACATACAGACATAATATCTATAGGTACTGGTCTTATCTTATACAGGGTGTCCAGTAAGAAGTGGTTCAAACGTCGTAAGTGTCGTTAGATAAAATCTTGATCTATCGAATAACTCAATTAAGGTGAAACAAAAGTGACACGGTTTTTGAAATATTTTGAATTTTAAAAATTTTCGAAAAATCGCTACCAGATTATTGTTTTCCATTTTCTAAATATTAAAAAAACTAAAACATTAAACACTGAACGAAGCCTGCTTACCTTGCGGCTAAATATAAAATGTTAATACCTGCGAGAGAGTTTGTATGTAGGAGGTAATCTTCGAAACTACTCAATCGATTTGAAAAAAAACCTAGAACTTACTTTGTCACTGAGTAACAGAGATCTACTTTTTGTTAGAAAACAAATTGCATCCTTGCAAAGCCGACCCAATTCCCGAGAATGCTTACAATATTGACATCGACTTCTAGAGTAAGTACACCATTTTATATCCCGATATTTGAGGAAATAAGCAAAGAAATCATGGCCAGAATGTAAACGAGATTGCGATGACGAGAATGTATTATAATAGTTGAAACTTTATGGAGGAGTTTACGATATATGGAACAGAATATTCTAAAATGTAAAACTATGATTTTATTATAAGGCGAAACCGAAGCGGTTTAATACGTTACATATTTTTGTAAAAGTTTATTTCCGATATCTTTGAATCAGTAAATATACTGAAAAAAAAACAGACTTCAAAAGAGACGCATATAGTAGAAACTCTTCTTTCAATTACAATCTCTATGTGATGGAGTAATACATAATCATTAACAAATTCGCATTTAAGCAGTGAAAGTCTAGTGGTGCGTGGTTTGAACGTTGGACTCCCAAAAGGGAGATCCTGGGTTCAAACTCCACGGCACGCACCTCTAATTCAAACAGTTATGTGCGTATTAGACACTAATTGTCACTTGCTACGGTGAAGGAAAACGTGAGGAACCCTGGATACCTGAGAATTCTCCATAAAGTTCTCAAAGGTGTGTGAAGTCTGCCAATCCGTACTTGGTCAGAGCGGTGGACTATGGCCTGTACCCCTTACACTGTGAGAGGAGACCTGAGCCCAGCAGTGGGACAGTGATGACCAAATCCGCTCTGCCGGTTCATCTGCTCCCGCCGCCGTCCGCTTCCCTTATAAACATGGCCTTATCCGAACTTTTAACTAATCAAATTACCGCTAAGTCCTGTCGCCAACTAAGAATGGTTGAAGGCCACCTCGGAATAGTTCCTCAACAGCTCCGATTTGTGGGCGAGTAGGGGATTTTAAAGTTCCTTACACAAAGTTTTAGATTCCTGCTGAAGCTCTGACATTATCTGGGCTCTTCCAACGTGACCCACTTTCATTCCAAGTTGGGAAACTAGGTATTGGATCATTCGACTTACTGTGGTACTGTTATGATAAAAGCAAGTTATATGTGTCAATTTACTCTAGAATATCGCTTCGTGGTTCAGATTCGACCATAACTCATATTGAGTTGAGGAATAGAATTATGATGGAATAGGATCATTATTATGGAATACCTTACTTCTATTAAGAAAGGATTTTTTCTGAGCGCCATCTATTAAACGTGTACATAATTATGAGACAAGCTGCGACTACTCGTTTGTAAACTTTGTGTGACTTTATGTGAATTTAAAATATTTATGTTTTCGAGAGTATATTTACAAAAATTGTATTTCTCTAAGGTTTTGAAGTAAAAACTTTTATAGCTTCCATTTTGTCAAGTGTTGAATAATGTTTTGAGTAGGAACAGTGACATTTACTAGTAAACGTTTTGTGTACGTGTCATTAATTACATTCTCCTCATCATCTTGAAACCAAATTTTTTTAACGTTTTACTTGTACTACTTATGAATTGCACATATTTTTTTATTTACATACATTTAAAATTTTCTTATAATTATGTAGCAGAAAGAGTTGACGTCCCCGTAGCCGAGTTGGTAGTGACCCCGCCTGCGAAGCAAGTGGTCCCAGGTTCGATTCCCAGCCGGGGCAGATATTTATGTGACAGATAAATATTTGTTCTCGAGTCATGGGTGTTAGTGATGTTATTTGTGTTGTCCATGCCACCCGCAACACAGGGAATCCTACTGCGGGGGTATGAGTGTGTAGGCGTTTATTTTATCACATCACGGTATATCACATCCAAAAATTTATTTCGCTAAAAGTACGGTCTATGGATCGTAATTAAATAATGATTTTGGTCTCATCCGTCTTATCCATTCATTATTTATAATTAGGGCCCTCGTTTGTGCGGAACCCGCAAAGGACGCATTAATCATCTAAATTAGTGAAGTCGCGAACGAATGGGCCAATAAAAATAATAAGGGAAGAATTTGCGTGGACAATGACTGATGGGGCCAAATTATATTACAAGCCGTCTATTGTTAGCTTAAAATTTATTTACAGGATTTGTTAAAAATGTAAACAATTTTCTCAAAACATGGTCTCGACAACTTTATAAATACTTCCAGGGTTAGTAAGTTTTCCGATTATTTTTAGGTATGCTAACAATATCTAAACCTAACGTGCCGTGTTTGAACATTGATTTATTCTTGCTAAGCTTTATATTAATAACAGCAACAGCTTGTAAGATGAACTGATTTCACCCGATGGAGTTTTTTTGGTGACATAAAAAATTGGTAAAATATAAATAATCAACTACGCGTGGATCTCAGAATAAGAAAGTACATTTTGTCGACTGTTACCTATTTACAATTCAATCTGCTATTGACTAGTTGTAAAGGAAAACCTCTTGTGAAATTCTAATGAAAACATTTCATCGTTTTATAAGCATTCATTTATATTTCACCAAAGCATTCAATTTCCTTCCCTTCCTTATAACCAATAGAGTTCATAAAAACGTATGATGCTCCTACAACTTATATACGAACAGAACTACTACCTGGTTTTATTATTAGTATGGATAAAATAAAAGATTCATCAATCAATGTTCTACTACATAGCGTCTTTTCCGATATACAAGGATACTAAAGCGTTAGGGCCTGTACACACTAGCGACTGTGTTTATTTCGGCCTCTTCTTTGTCTAAGGAGGTGAGGGTCTATGCAGGATGGCTATTTTGTGGGACTTGCAAGATGTTTATTGCTTTATTTTTTTATTTAATTATCTGTGATTGTGCACTTGTACGTTTTCTTAACGAGAAGCTGTGGTCGCTCGACGACTAAATCCTGCAATAATTAAAAAATAATGCAAGGAATTTGACGGAGGTAGCTTCAGATCTGCTTCAAGGCTTGCTTCAAAAGGAGTCTGAAATGTTTCCTTCAACTCTGGCAACGTACCCGCAACTCCCTTGAGGCTTCACATCTCTATAGGTGACGATGATCATTTACTATTAGCTGTGCTGTAAAAGTGTATTTATACATCCTGTGTTATATAATATTGTGAGTAGTATGTGGAAAAGAGGAGGACGTAGGGGCGGTGTCTATAAATAGATGTGCATTGGTCGACCACGCTCTTTTTCCCCTTTGATTTTAACTTATTCGAATACTGTTACTCTGTCGGATTGGCGTGTCTTTTGTATCTCTATTTCTAGTCCTGTAATTAAAGTAAGTCAAATTTCGAACTCCACGATATAGGTGAAGATTTATTTGTCTTCGTGGCTTTCCTCATAATATATATTTTTATTTAGGTATTTAATATTAGGTGGATTATTGATGAATTTGAGGATCTCCTTTCGCAACGTAAAAAAATTGACTCTTAATTTATTATTTAACAAAAAAATCTTTAACAGCGTCATGACGTGAATGAGCACAGGCCTTATTCACAATATGTTAGAGGAAGTTTGTGCAGAAAAATTCAATATACTCCCGACGCAAGTGGGTATCTCAGCACTAAAGAGCTGGGGCCTCACATGATGCTGTAAGCGCTTTCCTATCGCGGATAATGGGGTCTATCGGGGATATATCACGGAATATCGATGGTCGGAACTATTCAGCCTCGCTCGTTCTAGGGCCCTCATACAGTTTTCCAATACCGACATGAATGAAAACATTTTAAGAAAATATTGAGAAAGCCATCCTTACTAATATTATAAATGCGACAGTAACTCTGTCAGTCACGCTTTCACGCCTAAACCACTGAGCCGATTTTGATGAAATTCGGTATGAAGATAGAACTGAACTTGAGAAAGGACATAGGATACTTTTTATCGGGAAAAAAGGGTAGAAGAGGTTGAAATAGGGAATGAAAGTTTATATGATAGTTCCTTTCCTTATTGTCAAATATAAAATCATGTAAGGCTACTCCTTACTATGTCACGCGATATAACCGAATTCCACGCTTATATATATACTTAAGGAAGAATTCATTAGTTTTGACAATTAACACGATCATAATCATGAAGTATGGAAGGCAGATTGTTTAATCAGAAATTTATTAGGCCAAAATAGTTTGAGGGTCACCATCACTTAACATTTTCCTTCCAATCTGATATGATTAGTAGTAATTTATTTTAGTCTGTTTCATAATAGAAAATGTTAAGAATTTAATTCAATATTTTTCTGACATACATTCTTGAAAACGAAGCCAGAATAATTCCTAGAGTATAAAAATGTAAATAACTGTATAACGAAGTGGATCCATAAAATGTTAAAGAATTCAACTGAAATATCAGGAATTTGCATGAAATATTAAATTCGTTCGGCGTTTTCAATTCTAGATCGTTTTGTGCATTAAAAGGTCTATTGTGGGCTGAGTGGGAGAGCTTTTATTGATATCGTAGGATTCTTATTTACTTCAACACGTCTTACTTTAAAATAGTGTGCAAAAAACTTTGAATTCAATTACTTATTTCGTCTTAGGAACTAACATGTTACTTAAGTTAAGTAGTTACGTCGTTTAGTTCTTTAAGTTCCTATGACGAAACAAATGATTTGAATTCGGATTTGACTTAACAAACTTAGGTAAACTTAACAACATAAATTACATTGTAAAATATAGAAAAAAAAACAACCTGTTACTAACTCACAAGTATAATAATGATATTATGATAATTCCTAATAGCTCGAAAGACGGCTATAATATCGGCTGTATGAACATGAACATACATACATACGGCAAAAAAACATCAATCCCTGGCGCACCCGGCCAAAAATTCCGGATGGCTCAGTTAGTGTCCGGGAGTGAAGTTACAATCATGTACAGTGTTTGTACAATGTACGATATACAGGGTGTATATGTATACAGGGTGTGACGTTAAACCCGGCCCAGTATTCCCAGCAGCCTGCAGTTGATCAGAGACATTATCTCAACAGTAAGGTTATTCGTTAACTGTCCAATGTTTACTTCAATCGCGCTCGTCACGATTCCTGATTCGTGAGACGAGGGATTAAGTTAGAAGAGACTAGCGATATTTGATTTAAAACGTAACTTTATGTAGACGTTTTTACCTGAGTTATCCAGAAGGAGGGTAATGTTTTTTGAGCGTAATTATGTCCATTTATTTACTATATTCAATAGCATAAACACCTTAACAAATAAGCATGTGTGGTATCAATGAATTCATTTCCATTTTGGGAGTTACATTGGCTATTATTTATATACACGATGTTTAGGAAACGCTCCTGAAAACGGAAACAGGTAATAGTATACAGAATACTTTTGACGATAAGCGTGAAAAATAAAAAAATATGCAAGAATATTTTTTCTTATTACACCATCGCCAATTCCCACAAAAAAAGTAGTATTCATGTTTATTCTTTTATTTATGAATGACTTTTTGTTGTCAAATATGCATAAATACGCACAAGTTTATACTTTGTACAGTGTCAGACTGGAAGTAGTATTGTATGTCGGTAGTTTCATTTGTAAACCGCAAACACTACAGGTGCCTGACTGCAATCAGCTGTAATCAATTCGATGATCAGACACTGACGTGACGTGTGATTGAAATGTATCACTCAGGTCATTGATAAAAACAGGGCAAGTGCGAGTCGCGCTTGAGAAAAGTAGGGTTCAATTGCTTAATTTACATAAATACGAGAAGGTTATATGCATGTACAGAAATACAGACAGACCCCTAAATTTTCTCCAAGTGTTATACTGCCCTGCAGTAAAAAATATCCATTGTTTTAAATATTTTACACGCCATATTTATTAAATACCAATGAATGAAAAGCGTCATTTTTTAAATTCCCAAAAAATATGGTATGAATTCTGCCATGATTCTTTGCAAGCCCAATTCTCATGTCAATTTACGTATTTTAAGTATCTCAAATAGTTTCTCGGTACAACAAATTCTAACGGATAAACCCGGTGAAAATTCAAGGTTTTTATATGGATACGGAACCCTAAAAACAGTACTCAACGTAATGAACGACTATCGACGAATGTATTATCGTTAAACGTTGATGCGGAGTTTTAACGTAAAAATACTGTATGGGTATAGTTAAGTTAAAAGGAAATTTGTTAGCGTTATGTTGGCTTTTCAAATTAAGGAGTAATTATACACAGTAGATAAAAATCTGAAACTTTTACGAACCTGATTTATTTTTTAAAAGGGCTTAAAGTTGAACTCTCAAGGTTCAACTATAAAGAGGAGTAGCAATTATTTCAATTACATGTATTGTATCCATCAAATAAAATATATTGTGATTGAAATGAGAATTCCAACTATACGTGTCTCTTTTTAACTTAACTGTTTAAGAGAGACATAAGAATAATTATATAACTGATGTCTAACAGTCCCAATCTTCAATAATATAACAATACTTAGATTTAAGTTTAACGAAGCGAAGCGAGGACGTAATTCTGGACAAAGTAATCTAGACTGCATTATCCAACAGTCATTACACCGACGGACAGTTACGGACAGATCGCTGCAATAAAAACAACTTCCGCTAGTCCATTAGTAAGGGAAGCAATCTCGAATTGAATTTTATTTCTAGCTGAAACAGACGGTGCATCGGATGGGTTAAAGTGACCTCTGTTGACCTTATAATAAAGGAGAGGGTTTATGTTACAATAATTGGATACTAAGAAAGTTGGTTCTCAGCTCTGCCAATTTTACTACTAATCAATAATAGAAAAACAAGAATTCGAGTCCTTCAAATTGGATGGTACAATGAAAAAAAAAAACTTTAATATAAGATAGTAAAATGCAAAACGGGTATAATGAGAGGAAGTCGAATCCAATATCTTACACGTTAAAATTTTTCTAGTAGTTTTGGCAATAGATGATGTAGACGTACATACGCTTGAAAAACAATACCATCGGAAATCCTCTTATGGATGGATAGTTAGTATATTGGTCCAACCAATGAAATAGTGATTTCGTTGTAACTATCATTTATTTAAAAGCATGCAACCGTCAAATGGCGTTCCAA
>LGAG01001963.1:70402-84392 GCA_001278395.1 Lerema accius
CAAATTAATAGTTTTTGTTACTTACTACCGGATCACTATTGATTATTGCTACTAGAAAAAATATAATTTCCGTAAGCGAAGCTGCGGGCAACAGCTAGTTTTAAAATAAACTACTTTTGATGTTGACTGAACGAAAGGTTTTTGGCGTTTGGAGTTAGTTGGATGTTAGTTTTATTTCGGTGTGTCATTTTATATTAAAACTGTAAAATAGAATTGAATTCGTGTGGGATGGGTTTCATTTTCCATTTTCTGTTGAATTTTATTAGATTTTCGCAGAATTTGTACAAATCTATGTTCGTGTATTAATTCAATTAAGTTTAGCTCAACACTTACAGTTACCAAGTGGGATGGCGTACAAAGGATCCAGGTTCGATTCCCAGCGATGCAGAAATTTTACTCTCTTCGAGCTGGGTATATTATGTCGATATGGGTGCTGGTATATTTTTGTTTTTTCATGGCACCCACAACATAAGGAATACTTTGTATCGGGCTATGGGTATACATAATACACTCTGTAAACATAGTCTATACTAGGGAAGACTAATTATAGTATGAGATACTATTTCTACAAGAATTAATGAATGTTTACGATATCCTAACCTCTACAAGAGTAGCAATTAAATAAATGTTATTTACAGTTCCATATTTACTAAGATCTCATGAGCCTTTGAGATATTGCTTAGTATTCTGCTCTCCTCCGCAACAGGAAACTTTCCAGTTTTAAATAAATAATATCGGAATGAAATTGCGGGCGAAACGATGGAAAACTTCTGGAGCGTTTCAAGATATCTTTCATAAAATAATTTTCTTGTGAGTATTGGTAAATGACAAATTATGAAAATATTCTTTTTTGTGCGTATTTGTGGGATTTCTGCAAGTTTCTAACATTCTGTCTTAACCAAAGGCGATAGTAGAGCGTCTAATCAAATTTGGTCCTTCGAGCCGGATGTTAGATTAAACTCGGCTTATGGTTGAGTAATAAAACGAAATTATAACTTTAAAAAAAACCTGAAAAACGAAAGTGAACCATGTTCTAAGAGATTACAATTAAACAATGCTTTACAAAACAAAATACAAATGCTTCGTTACGCTTTCGATTCGCTTTATGCTAGACAAGAACTTCATAGTTATCGACAAATACCATAAAGTTATCTACAATCAAGTCAATGCTAATTAAGCTACATGATCGTAGGACAGTTTATGTTCTCAGACAACCAATAAGTCGTTGACAACGGCTAATGATTAATCGATATTCGTGTCGTTGGTGACATGTTGCATAATGTCAGTACATACTTCATCTGTTACCATACGTAGTGTACCTATAATATGCCATTTATATCACTTTGATAATGTCCAAATTATTGGTTACTTACTGCATACAAGGTTTTTTTAGTTTCATCTCTCTTAGTGATTATAAAATCATACAGTAGTAACAAATTTCAATCATCATCATCATCACCCATAACTGTCTCACAGCTGCGCTCGGCTCTCCTCTCACAATGTAAGGTTAAGTACAAAAATCCTTACTTAACACTACAAATGTGATAGTAACTATGCCTATAACATTATCTTCTGATCTAACTGTTACACCGAGTGTAATAAAATTTGACATTAAGAAAGATTGAGCCCCAAAAGGAGATGCCATTTTTTAGAGGAAATTTGTTTCTTAGCAGTATTTTGCATACATGCATAAAGTAAATCCAAATTAAATTTTACAAGTGTAATAAATCAATAGCAATGTTTTACCGAAGCGAAGCGAGAACGGGTAGTTAAAAATAAACGTAAGAAATAAGATATCTCACATACCGAAACACATAAATTAGATTTACTCGGGCTTTATGTAAAAACACGGCAATAAAACTGCGCGGGATGAAGACGCTGGCGAAGAATCGGTATGGGTATAAATTAGGCTAAATAGAGTAACCAACTTTCTCTTTTTAGGGTTTCGTAGAAAATCGTAGAAATGCCTATCATTTAAAGTAGAATTAGGTCTACTAAAAGTAGAGTGTTTACTATAGCGCGCATTAGACAGCCAGGTTGCGGCAGCCAAAAGATGATATTACGTTGTATGAGAGCCCGCGCGCTTCCGCAGCCACGAATTACTAATGAACAAGTTGATCATTTTGGGTATTATGATTAGATTACCATTACATTTTTTAAGTTTTTATTTTATAGTATAGCAGAATACTATACAATTAGGCTTACAGTAAAAGTAAAAGTACCTATGAGGAATAGTCAGATGTACCCCGTAAACAAATAATGAAGTATGTACGGAACTCAAATTGCGCATCGTGACATGAGTTTGGCATGTTCTAAAGAACCTAGACTTGCGTACGACTGATAAAAGTGCTCATAGCTCGACGGTATTGTATTGATCGTAACTTCAGAGGGCACTTTAGGAGTCTAATTTTGAAATAACCTCTGTCAGTCCTTTTTTTAGCGTGAAACAAACACTAAGTTTTCTTCTACAGATTTCTTGAGTGTGTTCAACTTATTTGTATACTACTTAGTCTTGTCTTCAATTAAGATTTCTTTCAAAGATAATTGGAGTAACTTCAAGATACTTGTAACAAAAGATAAAGAGCGTGCGTGAACAAAGAAACGACTAATATTGGAAGTTTTCACTCTGAATGATGTCCAACAACATTCTCATTAACACCTATTACTAACACGACCTGGTGGCGCTGCGTGTAAATGTCGCCCGGTTTACTTGAGTGCTTGTAGCCAAAGAAAGCCCAAACCCTGATGTGAAAGGAATCTTTAATTACAATCAAACCCACGATGCCACCAACTTCTTACACCTCCAGCCGACTGGAAGGACTCGTGAAGGATTTTTAGTTTATTATTTCACCATCACAAAATTGCAATGGTATTTTTCTACTCTGACAGTGAGTTGTCATGACCTATGTAATGATTCTTTAAATTTTGAATTCTGAACCTTTTATTTTTATTACCTTCCTCCTAAAAGCCTACATTTGTCATGATGTCCATGGGTGGTAAGGATGGCGGCATTAAATGATCGTTTACTATTTTAACATGTGTCAATATATTTTACCTAATAACGTCAAACAGTGCCCTCGAAGCATAAAAAAGCACAGAAGCTCTCAAAAAGCTTTCTGCTCCTTGTCATTGGCTGCACTATCTACCAACACAGCTACCATCCCACCCTACTTCTTCTATCTTTCCCGATTACACGGTTAGAATTTGTACATGTTAAAAATGTTTCGTTATAAGCCCGGGGGATTTTCCAAGTGATAATTCATCTGCATTGTACTGTTCTAATCTAAACTTTATAGTTTCTCCGGACCTTTTCTGCTTACAGAATAAAATAAAAGTATTTGCGCATTGCAATCAACGTTTTATTTCTGCTGCTAACGGAACATTTTATTGGGACAATCTAAACAGTCCGGCCCCGGAGAGTCGTCAAGTGTTGAAAACTCGTAAACATTTCTAAAGTTAAATTAGGGCCACTCGATTTCTCAAGAAATTGTGATATCCAAGTGGTTTGAATTTTGATCTTTTTCTTAGAAGACCTGGCTTCAAATCTTTTTCTTCCTCCTAATTATATAGTAGGCATCGTCTAACGAGACTTTAGGATCTTTTTATTCTAATGATGTATTTTTTTTATATTGTTATTTGTATTATAAATTTTTGACATTCGCTAAGTGAGCCCCTAAGACGAAATAAGTGATTTGAATTTGGATTTATTTTTAGTCGGTATAAAGATTGGTCATTTCTTGCCTTGGGACCAAAACATATTGATTAATAATACATCGTCAATTGAAGACTAATAAAATGCTGAGTTTACCTCAACACGCATAAAATTCAATTTTATTGCTCAACTATAAATTTTCTTCTGTTTTACCTGAGTGAAGCAACCCTGGACAAGATCCCTATCAAATCAAATAAGTAGTGGAACAAATATTACATTCTCAATTCTCAGAAATTTACAGATTTGGAATCCTAAAAATTGGCTCTCAAGTTCAGCAATATTGGATTTGAGTATTCTGAGTGTATTTCGCCATATCTAGAAATCATGATTTTTTTAAAGTGGTCGCAAGTAATTGCTTCGAGAAGACTTAAAGACAGAACAGATTTATATTTTATGAAATTTCTCAGAAAACGCTTTTGCCAATAAATTAGATATTTTCTAAAGTACCTACTGTATAACAGGCGCAGGGTATTACTGGGATTTCGATCTAAATTACTTAGAGAATTGTTCGTGGCAACGAAAATATAATATTTTCGTAGTAAATGGAATGATATGAAATTAGTGGCAAATTCAAATTGAGGATGATTTTATGTCGTTAAAGCTTTCTGACATAGCTATACGACTGTCATCTAATGATAAGAATAAAGAGCGATGCACGCGATGGCTTAACATAGCATACGCGTTCGTCCACAAAATGTTTGACGCGTCATTTTCTCCCACAAAAATGCAAACTGTGGAATACAATTCCTACATCGGTATTCTTACATTAGGGACCGTTAAAGTATAACGTTACGCAATTTAGGAGGGGGGTATTGTAAAATGTTATTATGCGTTGCATAGGGGGGAGAAGGGGTTTAAACAACCCGTTACGTAACATTGTTTTTATTTGTTCCAAAAAATCTAGGGAAAAAATTCTTCTTAATCGACAAAATCACATTTTTATATAAAAACGAGCTGTTGCCCGCAGCTTTGCTTGTGGAAATTATAGTTTTGCGGTGATATTTACCCACTTAGGGGTTGATTTAAAAAAATCGTTGAATCAGGTTTTTTAACCCCTTTCAACCATAAACCTAAACACGAATTTGCAAACTGCTAGCTTTAAAATTTGGTTAATATTCATACAAAGTTTCATCCCTTATTTCACCCCCATAGGCAATGATTTTCAAAATTTTTTTAAATTTACATTTCTTAGCTTAGTATCAAAAACCTAAATACCAATTTGCAAACTGCTTGCATTAAATCTCTTTTAATTTTCATACAACCTTTCAACCCCTATTTCCCCCCCTAAAAGCGTGAATTTCCAAAAATCCGTTCTTAGTGCTCCCCTACACTCTAAAAGAAACCCCTGTGCCAAGTTTCATGCTTCCAGGTCTAGCCGTTTAGGCTGTAGCGTGTCTGTCAGTCAATCAACATTTTTATTAAGTATGATGGCCAATTGTGAGTTATGTAACGTTTATCAAGGGAGGGGGCTTCAAAAACTTCAAAAATTGCGTTACGTAATTGCGTTACATTATGTATTTCAAGACTGCTACACGTTGTTGACTCTGGTGTTGCTAATAGCCATGGGCTGCGGCTATCTCTTACCATTAAGACCCATCTGTTTGCTTACCTTAGTGCAATAAAAAGCGTGTAACTTTTGCGTATAGCGCTGAACTATTTATATTCCGACCTCGTAGTTGCTTAACTTCATCCATCACTTACGATGCCTGGCTATGAATTCCATAGCATTATAGCTGTAGAGATACATACGTAATTAATATGAAAGCTTCATAACTTCTAACATATCGTTTAGTTTTGTAATAAAACTGGCTGGAATTGAAGCGGTTTAATATATCAAAGTGGATCTATGTGGTGAAGTTCTGTTAATACGAATCTAAGCTTGAATTTCATTCGGTAGATGTAAACCACGAACTCTGCGATCCATGTCCACACAAATGTCGGATAAAACCTAGGGTTGCTGTTTGTCTGGGATTTCTTAGCTTTAGCCTTATTCTGGGGACATCTGGGAGGCGTGCGGGGGCGTCCGTGAAGTATCCGGGCTAAGTAAAAGGTGTTGGGGATAAATTCTAATATTTTTAATGTCTGGTGAAAGTCGGTCAATTCAAGGATAATAAGTTAATTAAGACAAATTTGGTATAGGTCCTAAACGTCTCTAAGTTAAACTTACATCTATCCGTAAGTACATTAATAATGGGGAAACTATAAGAATTACGAATTTACTACAAAATTTTAAAGGTATAGGTTTTTCCTTTGTACTATTAAGTTTTTGAACGTCCTGGGAAAACCTTGACTTTTTCCAAATATCCGAGAATACGATTTATCCGGGTACAGCAATTTAGATGATGACAGCCCTAGATATCCATCCTACGCAGAGTTTACATTGAATTTGTAGTCCTTAAAATGCTGCGGGGTCTTTTTCGTTTGTCCACAAACCGCTATAAAAATGTTATTGTGGGTTTTTGAAGGCATAGCATACTAAACCCAATCGTTATCTACTCTAGTGTAACCAAGTAGTAACCTATTTATGTATTATTCACTCGCATCTTTTGCCTCTTTATAACAACAAAAAATATATATATTAGAAACTGCCATTTCAATCACAACTATGTCATCTAATAATAAGTCTTATTTGAAGGTACCTGACCATGCACCAGAGCAATTTCTGCCCGGTCGACTGGTAAGTATTAATTAATTTATACATTATATAATAAACCCATTTCAAAGTTAACAATAATTACTCACAATTCATTCTATTACCAGACATCAATTCAGTTTCGAACACATATTAGTCAGCCAGCGTTCCTAATACGTACAATCGTTCACGCGCCCGCAATTCTCCTGTTTGACTCATGTAGAACTGTAATCGGGAGCTGAGAGCGAGATGGAAGATATATCTGTCTCTGTCAGGCCATTTGTATTGGAGTTAGCAAGTTTCCAAGGATGTGGCCTGGACTGAAGGGAGTTTCATAGTTGATTTTCCTTATCAATGTCGTAGGTACTTCATAGACAAAATGTTTATTAACAACAATACCATGCTTTCTAACTACGATGTAATAAATTTAAATTATTTGTCCACTGTGGCCCGCCCTCGCTTCGCTTCGGTGCACCTTTTACCTATTATATAGCAGGTATAAAAAGTTTCCCAGTATTAAAAGTATTAGATACGATTAAGGCCCTTTATATAATCAACAAGCATACGAATTTTCATCTAAATCGGTTTTGAAGATGTTATATAATTTTGTTAATTGAGCTGTACTAAAAATTACGTTTCTAAGACGAAATAATTTAACAAAGATTTTGAATGTCGTAATCTTACACTTATTTTCGTAAAATTACAAACGTACAGCTAACCGTAACGTAAACGTAAACGTACAGCTTTTGTCGATTATTTCCGCTGCTCTAACTGTAAGCTTAGATCAGTATACGTATTCTGTGTCGTAACCCCGCTCCCTGGCTGCCGATTCAATCGTTCACTAAGTGAGACAAATACATTCGTCTCGGCCGAACTCGCGCCCGATCTGTCGCTCAAATACCGGATTTAAGGGCGGTAACAATAGGCGGTAAGGACGCGTTTATAAGGATTTATGAATCGATGCGATTAGTCGACTTTTTGTTTGGTTAAAGAGGGGTGCTGATTTTTTGACGTCCTTTTACATGTATGTTTTGTAAAGTTTTAAAATTTTTCTAAATAAAATTGAAGTGAAAAACTTGGTCTCCTTTAATTGTTTACTAATAATAATATTACAAAATTAAATGTCAAGTAGTAAGTTATATACAGGGTGTCCCGTAAGTTGTATGACATACGCCAATGAGAGATAGATCGAGGGTCGACCTACCACAATGTCAAAAAATTACCTCAGTAAAAGTGTCATCGTTTTCGTCATATTAAGCTTTGTTTGTGTTTTTTTTTTGTTTTATTTTTCAGAATTTCACGTCTGTGTATGTCGTACAACTTACTGGATACCCTGTATATATTAAGAGATAAAGACGTACTGTAATATACAGACGGATCGGGAAACAGAAATTTTTGTAATGGAGTCCCTGGTGAAACATTTAATTGAAAAAGTGAGTTAAATTTTTTACTATCTTGAGTACGTCACCGAGTACGGTCTATCCAGCGATGTACTGGAAAACCTCATCATTTGTTAATTACATTACGTTTTTTTGCCATAATTTTTGTTCCGAGGTTAATCTCAATATTTTTTCATCTGAGCCGACGGTATGAAGTAGCCCTTACGCCTGGTGACAAATTCACATCGTTAGCTATATCCACAGCGGCTGGATGGCGGAAAATGAACCTGATCAGTATTCGGTGCAATTTTTAGTGACTTTTAAAAAAGATTTTTGGGTTATTGGAGTCATCAATTACGGGACCGAGAGATTCGTTGGGTTGACGTTGTTTTTTCCAGAATTGATTTTGTACGTACTTCGGTACGTTGACGAGCTGTGATTACTTACGACGTGTCAAACGTCAGATTTCAGCGGTAGTTATTTTAATTTCTTTATCAATTAGACGACTCGTCTGTGTAAGTATTGAGTGTGTTTATTATTAGTAACTTAATCTGTTCTAATAACAAAAACTCTTTCCATTACTCCCGCCCCCGAATCTTTATAATACTTGAATGGACTCTAAATAATTTTACAACTATACTTTAATAGCTACTAAACTAGGGTTCCCTTTATCATAGTTGCCATGACATCACAAACAGACAGAAAACACACTCTAACCGCGAACCTCAAATTTTTGCCTAACTGGACATCGAACCCAGGCCTCATCGAACGCTGTTACGCTTCATTGATATTTGAAACCGGAAACCGATAGTAACGTTTACTGAGCATCGTGCAACGGATTCGACCGCAAATGGTTTTGCATGCGTGCAGCTTGTTTCGTATTCATTCATTACGGTAATAAGTCGAATGTCAATTGAATTGCGTTTGCATTTGTGTGGATGAGACACTTAT
Organism: Lerema accius; assembly: GCA_001278395.1. Lineage (NCBI taxonomy): Eukaryota > Metazoa > Arthropoda > Insecta > Lepidoptera > Hesperiidae > Lerema > Lerema accius. The sequence goes on from LGAG01001963.1 coordinate 79,077, forward strand.
GAATAATTCTTACTTCGGTCACGTGGTATTTGTGTTGTACGTACTATACGGGCTTTATATGTCCTGTATACTCCCTCCCTTCTGTACCTTCCCATCACGTTGTGAGAGGAGAATCTAGCCCAACAGAGGGATAACTATAAGTGATGTAGATAATAAACCTGTCTAAAAATTCTCTTAAAACCCGACTATTGAAAAATTACGCTCTATCCAGTAGTAATTAATAGCGAAACAAAATAAGCGATTCCTTTTTTTTGGTGTTGGGGGTCTTTTAAAAAATAAGTCCCAAATCCCAAAAAATTGAGAATTGGGAATCAAATAAGACCTACTATGTTAAAATCCGTCATGTCATTTTGGTGGCATCTTAATACTTCTACTAATATTAACTTCGAAAAAAGCACGACAACATTGAGTCAATATTCAACTCGCTAGGTCTAACTGACCCTTTCAATGTAGGTAAAAAACGGTCCAGCCGTTTAGAATATTTTTAGCCACAAATACGTTTACGTACCTACAGAAGAAATATAAATAATCTAAGTAAAGTTTGTACTAAAATTACTTAAAGTACCTAACTTGCTTCAAAACATAATTAGCTATTGTCATCTGTTAAAACAATTGATTGGTGACTCGTGCATACTGAAATCGTTGGGAATTCATGGTGTTTTACATAACAATGGGTTCCTAAAGTCAATCATCTCAAGTTTCCTTACATTTGAATTCAGTTATAAATTACATAAACGTTTCATTTAATTTATACTGGAAAGTTGGAAACAGCTTTTCGGAAACCATGCTTTAGAAGCTTAAATTTTTATTCTATTTATACCTAATTGCATAACTTAAATTTATACTCGTAATAACAACATTTACACGTTTATTTACATTTTTACGTTTCCATATGGAAATGTACTCGTAAGTTATAAAGCCTAGGTTACAAACTTGTAACATCCTAACAAAACGTGAAACGAGCTAGCAAATCCTACCTTAGATTGCGATTGAGTATACCCCATCTCCAGGGATGAAGTTTTAATCAGGCCACTTCACAATATAAATTTCACTACACTCACTTCATAATACAACAGAATTTACAATACATAATAATTTATGATAACAATAGTAACAATTTATGATATTTAAAACAATATCTTTCAACTTCCATGCCTCAATTCGTAATAATGCTGACAGATGTATTTTTCATAACCAAAGCAAATCCGAATATTCAAAATTCAAATAATTCCAATTCTAAATTCAGAAGAAAATCCGTCTGCCAGCCAGGAATTCAAAACGAGTAATCTAAAGACCTCGTTACAAACGTAGCATCGATTAATAAGCAATATAATCCCAACATCTTCGTGTGCAACAGCATTACAAAATGTCGTATAGCCCAGTAGCGCCAGAAAAGAAGATCCCATAAATAATACTTTCAGATGAGAAAAAACAAAAGTGGAACCAAGCGAAGCAAATTTAATTTTAAGAATGATTTTTATTTCTGCATTTTTATATTGTAGCTCGCCGCCAAGCCGAGCAGTCCCTGAGCATTTTCTTATTCAAATGGCCGTAAAAGTAGATAGTACAATTTGAAGGGAAATTATATTTTTTCAGTCTAGTATTTCTAATTTTATTTCGAGAGTTTTGTTATCTGCTTAAGATGTAATGATTTTAAGTTAATATTTTTAGCGCCAAGGCAAAGGGCAGAGGTGCTTAAAACATGGAATCATAGGGGTCCACCTGAACTACTTTGGGAAGAGTTATATCAGTGAGTTATATCTACTTATGTTTTTATTTTTTACAAATGCGAGAACTTGCAGTACCGGTCATAAGGTAGTTATGTTTTATATTTATACTGAAAAAATTAACTAAAGATAGGACATGAAATATTAATACATCTGTTAGTTCAATAGTTAACTAGTAGACACAAGACAGTGCCTAAACGATTAAGGTCGTCATATGACGACCCCGTAGCCTTGTTGGTAGTGACCCTGCCTGCGAAGCGAGAGGTCCCGAGTTTGATTCACGGCCGGGGCAGATATTTATGTGACAGATGAATGTTTGTTCTCGGGTCATGGGTGTTGACGATGTGTTATTTGTGTAGTCCATGACACACGCGACACAGGGAATCCTAGTGCGGGGGTATGAGTATAGGCGTTTATTTTTTATATAACGTAACTTCTTGGTTAACAAGCCTTGAAGAAACAAACACTATTAACGGCTATAACCAGTGGAATGTTAAACAAAACAATTGATAAAGTGGTACCAAAAGCCGAGCACTAATCCGGCAATGCGATAAACGAAATCTCTGTGGATAGCGATACGGAATTTCATTTGCTCGTCGCAATTTAGATATTGCGTCTGTTTTTGCAGTCAGTTCACCTGGCTCAATAGCTCAAATGAAACGGCAATATCTGGATAATGTAGTGGATAAATCTGGTAGCTAATATAAAGTGGTAGGTATAAAGAGTTCGTGTTTCGGTACTATTTATAAAATATAATTCTAGACCCTATACAAGTTTCAGATTTGACATACTTTAATTGCATGTGAAGAAGTGCATATATTTATTGTTTTAATTAAGAAAATTTTTAAATAGAGTGTGAAAAGGTGTGTCATTTGTATTGAAAGCTAAGAATATAAAGAAAAAAATAGAAAAAGCCATCTGCTAAAAAAATATTTTTTTGATTGAAGCCGCTGTAAAAATGAATACGTTATGTCACGCCACAATGGAAATGAATTCAATGTCACTTCATGTGTTGAAATCCATCAATACCCGTGTACTGTAGAGCATGCCAAAGAAATAGACATACCAACACGTAAAAAACATTACCCCCTTTCTCTCTCGGTCGGGTAATAAAAGCAAATAAAACGTCCGTTCCACACCACGTCGAGTAACAGACCAAACGTAATTCCAGTGACTTCGACTATTTCGAAATTGTATCACGTACTAAGCTAATACTGGTCTTAATAGCTTTACAGAAACGGTTTGAAAAAGACAACTGAACGGTGCTTGCATTGTTAATGACTAATTGTCTGGTTAAGGGAAGGCGCAAACGTCTGGAAATCGCGTAAGAAATCAGATTCTGAATTGTATGAGTCTGGCGCAGACGTCCGCAATTTTAGAAATACTGAATTTACACTGATCTTGGGGTAAATCAGGGTAGAAAGAGCCAAGGGTAATGTACGAGCACATAAACATTGACGCGATCTCAATTTGTACACCTTACTTAGCATTTAGCAGTTTACTTGATACATAAATTATACATAAAATCTAGCAATACACAGCAGCGTACGAGGTGGTCGATTGTTTTATTCCTACCTACGTGATATAATCGTACTTCGTACTTATACGCCATTACACTCACCCTTTCTGAATGTACAAGATATTCCCGTACAGAAAAGTTGTGCCTCGTGGTCTCGTCAACAGAAAATTCAGAATCTAAGTGCGGGTGAACATGTCCGGAATTTTTCAGATTCTGAATCTATAGTTGGGGAGAGCAGGGTTAAAGAAGCTAGGGGTAAGTCTTTGTCTATTATAAAAATGTTCTATGTTTGCGTTGACATGGCTTACCCCTGGATCTTTCTACCCCGTTCTCCCCTACTGTCAATGTTAATTCAGAATCTGACAAATGCCGGACGACTGCGCAAGGCTCATAGAATTCAGAATCTGATTCCTGATTCGAATTTCGAACGTTTGCAACCGCACTTAAAGTGACCGCCGAAGCTTTGTTCATGATACAATCTGAAAATGTCATACGATTTGTTTAGACTTTCAATGTCGCAACACGTTTTGCGAAACATATTTTGTTTGAGAAACACTTGTTTGAGATTGAAATTTTAATTATTTTTTTTTAACCAACCGTTTAAGCAAGCGAGATTGGGAGGTAGAATAGATTTTATCAATAAAAATGTCTTAGTGATTAGGGATGACTTAAATTTAAGATCTGACTTCAGAGAGAAAATTTAAGTTTAGTAATTATAATATTAATACAGAATCTTATTACAAAATACAAGACTGTATGAGCTATCCTAGATCGCGCTATCGAAACATTCTACGATCCCTGCATATAGGTATACAATGGCCCGAAGTTAGCGGTCGGGCCGCGGTCCCCAGGCAAGCGACATCGCCTGGCGGAGATCTCCACTTTTCCTCCACAAAGACATTGAATAAAGTTGATCAACGTTTATTAATAAAAGTAAGAATTTCGAATTTTCTACAAAACCCGAACTACGAGTAAATTTTAGCAACATAAGCGTAACAACATGTAAGTAAAACTACATAGCTTGTATAGTTAATGAATCATGCTTACCAAACTATCGTCACCTTGATAAACAGCTATTTGTAATGCACATATTAATTAGAGGGTAGTTGGCAATACGCCAGGACCAAAGATGGACAACAGGGATAGATTCCTGGACCATACCAAAGTTAGCGGTTATAATCAACGATAGTTTGTATGATGACTAGGTTAACTTTATAAGTTTTATGTATCCTTTTTTAAGAATTATGCTGACATGTACGATTTGGCATAGTTAAAGTTTACATAGAGAAGTTTAGTAAGTTAAATTTTAATTATAGAAAGTGTTGTAAATACCTTTAATTTCGAAAATAAATCAAAACCTAACCTACCGTTGAATATTTGAACAGACATCTCTCACACATGTTAGAAAGGCCCCGTTAACGTTGACAGTAACTTCTACCAGCAAAAGATATCGAACGAATGTACAATTTATTGATTGACGTAACATTAATGGTCAAATTTCGGCCGTTAAGTTGGTCGCTAAAATAGTTACAACGATGATATGGACTTAAAATCATAATTCTACTCAAAAACATAAAACATACGGGCAAATGTTGGCGTCTTCATCTTGCAGATACGATTTTATTGCCGTGTTTTTACATAAAGCTCTCATAAAGCTAAATTATGGCTTTCGCCCGAGTATCTATAGGTTTTCTCAGTTTACGCGTTGGAGGATTACACTTAATTTTTTCTTTATCCGATATGCAATACGAATGAATTATCGTAGATTTAGAACACTTAAATTATGTATAATACGGTACTTTTTGAGGGTATGCATCCAAAATGTCAGCTCAATCGGAGACCGGGAAGTTGGTTTTCAGGGGGGTCAGATATTTATGCTCGTGACTGTACACATGTTTTAAAAATATTTATAAAAATATTTCCTTCCTTACGCGGTCAGTTAAAAACAATGATTAAATTAGTTCCTTTCAAACGCATTAATTGTATTGTAACCTATACCCTGTTTTTTTTCACTGCGGACTAAATTGACATTAGCTGTGTTGCTAGTTTTTTATGAAACATTAATAGTGA